>JZKD02S0232348.1:160143-174144 GCA_000966675.3 Picea glauca
GGGACTGGAAGGAAGAGAAGAAGAATAATAAGAAGGAAAAAAATGATTTTGATGATGAGTCTGAAATAAATTCTCAAGAGGATAATGGAGTTTCTTTTGTTGTAGCTTTGGAAATTCATGCAAGCTATAGTGCAGGGTTGACTCTGGAGCTTCCTTCCACATGACTTCCCATTGACACTAGTTTTTAATGTATGTAAAATAGGATGGTGGTTTGATATACCATAGTGATGAGTATCCTGTTAAAAATGTTTTCCATGCTATATCCTTGATAATACTCCATTATGGAAGAGTAAATGGGATAAATGGATTTTTGAACATTCTAGGTTTCGCACAAAACCTAATATCAATCATCACACTTAATGATGTGGGTGTGGAGGTATTTTTAATTAAAAAAGCGTGTAATATGGATTGTGGATCTATTGTATTCTCTAAGGGTGCTTGTGTTGGAATTTCATTCCATATCGATGCATGCATTATAGAGTTTAATATTTCTTCGATTTTTGCAGCACACAGATCTTGATCTGCAATTCATATATGAAAAAACACATAGAAAGAAAGAAAGAATGGTGAGTGGAATGGTTAGAGTGGAATAAACAAAGGATGGGTGGAGTTGAACTAAACAATGCAGAATGGAGTAATCAAGTTAGTGTTTGTAAATAATTCTTCTTAATCAATTATAAAAATTTGTTAATAATCCTTCAGTTTATGTTTTATATAATTTGTTTTTTATTTCATTACAAATATATATTATTAAGGATATATGGATCTTATTCATACCATGCATATATAGTTACATGAAATCCATAAGTAATAAGAAATATTTTGAATCCATGTTCTAAAAAAAAATGGAATAACATATATATATATATATATATATATATATTAAAAGATCTTGGTTGGGAAATTTACTTATTGATACCATGAGAAGATAATGGAAGGTTTTCTTAAACATTTTTGGAAATCATGAATAATTTTTAGTTAAAGTAATATTATTATTTGTTAGGGACCTAACCCCTCATGTAGGTTAAATAATATATTTTCATGTAATAAATGTCAATATTAATAAGGCATAGCAATAAGGAATAATAAGTCCAATGTAAGAAGATGTAATAGAAGCTTATGCTTCTAAAATGATCTTCCTCTAGATGATTCTTTTGACAGACATATTTAGTATAAATAGGAGTCAAGGGTATGAGAACTTTTGTATTGGATATTATTGTAATAGAGATTTGCTCTGTTGGAGGTTTCCCCCTCAAAGTGGTAAGTGAACATTTATCTCAGTAATCAAAGTGCTCTTTCTGGTATTATTCTGGTATTATTATGGTATCATTTTGGTATTATTGTGGTGTTGTTCTGGTTATATTGTTGTTCATGTGCCATTTATAGCTATTTATTTTTGTTCTCCATACTTTTTAATATCTGAAATATTACAAGTGGTATCAAATCACCTTCCTTGGTAGAAAAGTATGGGTTAATTTTTTTCAGGGTAGAGACATATTCCAATGTATTTAAGCTATAACAATCTTTTATTATATGCATAAACCTGTGGTTGGGGATTCATACAAGCAGGAAATAGAAGTGGTACTCAAGCACACATCTGTTGGCCACCCTTGTAACCCCTACAAGTACTCCTTCGAGTGGTAGTGCATCACACAAAACCTATATATGGATCGACCTAGATCTCTTGAAGCCATCCATAGATAAACCTATCAAATGCTTGACTGCAATGGTGCCACTGATAAAAAAACTCAGGAAAATACTCTCTAGTACTTAGGTAATCAGGTAGTACAACTAAGGGCATGATCAAGCCTCCTTAGTTGGTGCCCAGATATATGCGGTCGAGTACTACTCTTGGACCCCACACGTATATCAAAGAGCTATAGAAAAGGGAAAACCATTGTCTGTAGAACCCTTGAATACCTAACCCTTGGGACAAAAAAAAACCAGAGTAGACAATATCTATTGCGGTGCAACTGTATCTCCTGCATTCGAGTTGTGAAATTACTACACATTTCTTCCTGTTAAGCATTTGGACATTTCATCATTGCAATATTATTTAGATCGGAGTATAACTCCATAAGAGGAAAAAATTATAAAAAAAAAAAAATTCATCCTGTTGGCACCAATATTTGAGACTTTTTCTGTTGGATTTCTCTCTTCACCCTTATCACAGTCATACCTATCTTTTATCAGCAAATTTGTTTTCTTCTGGACCCAACCCCCTTCCAACACGCTTATTTGGGATTTACCCCATTCGATTCGACTCAAAGCCCTCATCATTGTGATACACTTCACCCATAACCCATAACTTGCCCCTTTTTTCATTCCATCATCATCATGGCCCATACATGTAGAAAATACTTGGAAGCTCACTTCACTACCTTGCACTCTAATTTCACAAAAACCCAACAAGAAGTGCTACAACTTAATGCCAATATTTCCACCATCAATCAAAATATGCATTCCTCCGTCATTCCCTCAATCACATAATTCAAAGAAGACCTCAAACTAGACATTACTACACAACTTGAATCTATAACTACAATGATCTGCACCAAACTACATATCCCTACAGATATTCCCATATCTGATCCACATTTGCATAACGAAGGTGAAAATTCCTATCATTCCCATAATTATCATCCCCATCACTTTCAGCATGATCTACGCCTTTCGCGTGTGTATGCTACCAAATTTGATGGGTCGGATCCCACTGGCTTGGTAACTCAAATGGAACATTATTTTTCTTTGTATGGCATTACAGATGAGTTGGCCAAACTTTGGTATGGTGTTCTCCATATAGATCAAGAATGTTGGAAATGGTGGCAATGCAGAAAAAATGCCCGCCAAGGGTATGTGGCTTGGACACACTTTGTGGCAAAGCTTTATGAACACTTTGACACTAACACCAACTATTTAGGCCATTTGACAAAGTTGAAAAAATTTGGCACAATGGAAGACTTTATAGTTGTTTTTTAGTAACTGTATTTTCATACAGAGGGCATGTATTATGATTTCTTCTAGGAATTGTTTATCAGTGACCTCAAGGATGAGATTCATGCTCATGTCCTCATGTCTTAGCCTCAGATTTGGGTGGATTATACTAAAAAATCTAAAGAATCACAACATGTTTTCTCTTCTCAAAACCGAAAACCCTATGTTATTCCTTGAACTAAAATAGTAATTCCCACTCCTCCTTCTACTCCACTAAAGATCCAAAAATTTACCAAGGCCAAAATGGTTGAATGCCAACTCAAAGGCCTTTGTTATAATTTTGATGAAAAATATTTTCCAGGACATGAGTGTAAGGAACAAAATGTTTTTATGGCCATCTCAGAGGATGTTTCGAAAGAGGATTTTGAGGCTCCCCTTGTGTCAATGTCACCTGAACCCATTGACATAACTCCTCCCTTAGAACCTCCCAAAGTAGAACCAATCATTTCCCTAAATGCTCTCACTAGCTTCTCTTCTCTCCAAACCCTCAAGATAATTTCTTACATAAAGCACAGGAAGGTAATAATTCTTGTTTATAGTGGAAGAACCCGTAATTTTATTCATCACCACATTTCCCAAGAAACTAATTGCTATATCTGTGCATTCAATAATTTTAAAATCATGATTTCCAATGGAGGGTCCATGAAATATCGAGGGTGTTGTTAAAATGTGTGTCTCCAAATTGGTGAATACCACCTGAAATATCATATGTTTTCTATCAACACGGGTGGTTGTGACATTGTGTTCCTATAGGTTTCATGATCATTCCATTCCCCTTGTCCCAGGAAGCCTTCCTCCCAATATTCGTCCCTATCATCACCCCATTTCCCCAAAAAATGAAATTGAGAAAATTGTTCAATACCTTCTCAATGAAGGTGTTATCTACCCTAGTACGAGCCCCTAATATTCACCTGTGGCCATGGTCCTTAATAAATAAGGTCCTTGGTACACGTGTCTTGACTTTCGCGCCCTCAACAAACTCACCATTAAAGACAAATTTCCCATTCCTATAATTGATGACCTCTTCAATGAATTGAGTGGCGCCCAGTTCTTTACTAAACTTAATCTTCGTTCTAGATATCACTAGATCCGTATGAAAGAGGTAGACATTCCTGAGACTACATTGAGAACTCATGAGGGCCACTATGATATTTTGGTCATGCCCTTTGGCTTGTGTAATGCTCCCTCCACTTTCCAAAGCCTAGTGAATCATGTCTTTTGTCCTTTTCTCTATCATTTTGTCTTAGTTTTCTTCTATGATATCCTCATATATAGTAAAACTTCAACAACCCATATTTTTTATGTTGATCAAGTTCTCCATCTACTCTCTCAGCACCAAATTTTCCTCAAACAATCTAAATGTGTTTATGGCACCTCAGAAGTTGAGTACTTAGGTCATTTTGTTGGCAAGGTTGGCATCAGGGTGGATAATAAAAATATTGAAGGTATGAGAGTTTGGCCTCACCCAAAGACTTTCAAGACATTTCATGGATTTATGGGTTTAACAGGTTATTATCGCAATTTTGTTAATAATTATGGAAATATTATATCACCTCTCACTACACTCCTTAAAAACAATTCTTTCACTTGGACTCCAGTAGATTCTCAGGATTTTCAAACCTTGAAGATGGCCATGTGCACCACTCTAGTCCTGGCCCTTCCTGATTTCACAAATATCTTTGTCCTAGAATGTGATGCTTCCAAGAAAGGAATTGGCACTATCCTTATGTAAGAGGGTCATCCTTTGGCCTTTACCAACAAACAAATGTCTGAGCGTAATTTCGGAAAATGAATCTATGAAAAGGAAGTCTTGGCTATTTTACATGTCGTGGATATTTGGCACCCTTATCTATTGGGGAAAATCTTTCAAATTAAGACGGATCATCAAAGCCTCAAGTATTTTATGAAACAACACCTTTACTCCCTAGAGAAACAAAAATGGGTGACTCAGCTCTTTGGATATGATTATTAGATCATTTACAAGAAAGGCAAAGACAATGTGATTGTTGATGCAATTTTTAGAAAATATGAAGATGAAGGGTCCATTTTCTCTCTCTCCTTCATTGTACAATATTGGCTCCAAGTTGTTTGTCAGGAATGGCTACACGATCCCAAAATTTCACATCTGATACAATAATTGTAGTCTAATTCTCCAGTTTCCCCAGGGTACTCTTGGATCAATGATGAGCTTTGATACCAAGGTCATTTGTATTTAAGTAAATAGTCAAAAATTAAATCCACGGTGCTTTCAAAGCTTCATGCTACATCCACAAATGGTCACTTTAGGTTTACCAAAACCTATGACAGAGTCAAACGTTCTTTTTATGGGATGGTATGAAATTGGAAGTTCGTAATTTTGTGGATGAATGTGATGTGTGTCAACACAACAAGAGGGAAACATTCAAATCTCCTATCACACTACAACCACTTTTGATTCCACCTATTATTTGGCAGGATATCTCTATGGATTTTATTGTAGGTTTACCTAAATCAAGAAATAAATCATTCTTCATGGTGGTAGTTGATCGTCTTTCCAAGTATGCTCATTTATGTTCTATTCAACAACCATTTACAACATCCATTATTGCTCAAATTTTCATGGATCAGGTCTTCAAGATTCATGGCATGTCGCATTCTATTGTCTCTGATCGCGACCCAACTTTCACTAGCAATTTTTGACAAGAAATCTTCAAGATACAAGATACCCAATTTCATATCAACACAACTTATCATCCCCAGACTGATGGTCAAACTGAAATTATCAACAAGTGTTTGGAAACATATTTGAGGTGTTTTGCATCAGAAAGGAAAAATTAGTGGGCTCAATGGTTACCACTAGTTGAATGGTGGTATGACACTTTGTACCATACAACTACTCACATGACTCCTTTTGAATCGTTATATGGAAAAAATCCACCTTCCGTTCTCTCATATTTTCCAGCTTTCTCAAAGTCTAGGCAGTTGACTAAATGCTTACAGTTTGAGAGGATATTCTTTATACCATCAAAGAGAATTTGGTCATGGCCCATAATCACATGAAGCAACAAACATATCAAGGCCTCTTTGAACATCAATTTGCAGAAGGATATCAAGTGTTTCTTTGACTGCAACCTACAAGAAAAATTCCCTCAAGGCTAACCATTGTCAGGAATTGGCGCCCAAATTTTATGGTCCTTATACCATTCTCAAGCATGTGGGACAGGTGGCCTATCAGTTAGCCTTTCCCAGTCATTCTAAGCTCTATTTTATTTTTCATGTTTCTTGCTTAAAGAAGGTGATTGGAACTAAGTGCCAACCTCAAACCAGCCTTCCCGAGTTGGACAAAGAAGGATCCATTTGGCTAAAGCCACAAGCAGTTTTGTATCAGTGTGAGCATCATCTGCATCAGGGAACCATCAATGAAGTGTTATTCCAGTGGAAAGATACAACTCCAGAAGATGTTGTTGGATTACTAAGAGGAGGGGTGAATCAGTAATAGAAAAATTTAATCCTTTTTAACCCTATAATGAAAGTGTTATATTAGTGTAGAATTATCATCCAATAATTGCAGAGTAAATAAACAATGAACAAATGAGCAATGATATACATACACAGTACACCAGTGTTTTTATGTGGAAACCCGAAGAAGAAGAAAACCAAGAAAATGTCTTTTCTTATATGTCTTGAAGAATTACATTCATTAGAAGCACCAACTTCCTTTTTTTTTCCAGCTCCAAATGGAAGGAGGATCCAACCCCCTAGTTTCTTAGGCTACAACCTGAGGGAAGCTCCAACTCCCTAATTCTCTGGCTACAACCAAAAGGAGGATACAACCCCTAATTTGACTAGATACAACTGGAAGCTGGCTACAACCACCTAGCCTTTCCCTGTACAACTGCCCCGAAATGTAAATGCCAAATGTTGGTTGTGGAGCCTGATTATCTTCCTGATTCAGAGGACCTTGCTTTCAGCCGTGTTTATACCCCATGAAGTATTTACACCCCAGAAGTATGTACACTCTTCCACGNGGGACTGGAAGGAAGAGAAGAAGAATAATAAGAAGGAAAAAAATGATTTTGATGATGAGTCTGAAATAAATTCTCAAGAGGATAATGGAGTTTCTTTTGTTGTAGCTTTGGAAATTCATGCAAGCTATAGTGCAGGGTTGACTCTGGAGCTTCCTTCCACATGACTTCCCATTGACACTAGTTTTTAATGTATGTAAAATAGGATGGTGGTTTGATATACCATAGTGATGAGTATCCTGTTAAAAATGTTTTCCATGCTATATCCTTGATAATACTCCATTATGGAAGAGTAAATGGGATAAATGGATTTTTGAACATTCTAGGTTTCGCACAAAACCTAATATCAATCATCACACTTAATGATGTGGGTGTGGAGGTATTTTTAATTAAAAAAGCGTGTAATATGGATTGTGGATCTATTGTATTCTCTAAGGGTGCTTGTGTTGGAATTTCATTCCATATCGATGCATGCATTATAGAGTTTAATATTTCTTCGATTTTTGCAGCACACAGATCTTGATCTGCAATTCATATATGAAAAAACACATAGAAAGAAAGAAAGAATGGTGAGTGGAATGGTTAGAGTGGAATAAACAAAGGATGGGTGGAGTTGAACTAAACAATGCAGAATGGAGTAATCAAGTTAGTGTTTGTAAATAATTCTTCTTAATCAATTATAAAAATTTGTTAATAATCCTTCAGTTTATGTTTTATATAATTTGTTTTTTATTTCATTACAAATATATATTATTAAGGATATATGGATCTTATTCATACCATGCATATATAGTTACATGAAATCCATAAGTAATAAGAAATATTTTGAATCCATGTTCTAAAAAAAAATGGAATAACATATATATATATATATATATATATATATTAAAAGATCTTGGTTGGGAAATTTACTTATTGATACCATGAGAAGATAATGGAAGGTTTTCTTAAACATTTTTGGAAATCATGAATAATTTTTAGTTAAAGTAATATTATTATTTGTTAGGGACCTAACCCCTCATGTAGGTTAAATAATATATTTTCATGTAATAAATGTCAATATTAATAAGGCATAGCAATAAGGAATAATAAGTCCAATGTAAGAAGATGTAATAGAAGCTTATGCTTCTAAAATGATCTTCCTCTAGATGATTCTTTTGACAGACATATTTAGTATAAATAGGAGTCAAGGGTATGAGAACTTTTGTATTGGATATTATTGTAATAGAGATTTGCTCTGTTGGAGGTTTCCCCCTCAAAGTGGTAAGTGAACATTTATCTCAGTAATCAAAGTGCTCTTTCTGGTATTATTCTGGTATTATTATGGTATCATTTTGGTATTATTGTGGTGTTGTTCTGGTTATATTGTTGTTCATGTGCCATTTATAGCTATTTATTTTTGTTCTCCATACTTTTTAATATCTGAAATATTACAAGTGGTATCAAATCACCTTCCTTGGTAGAAAAGTATGGGTTAATTTTTTTCAGGGTAGAGACATATTCCAATGTATTTAAGCTATAACAATCTTTTATTATATGCATAAACCTGTGGTTGGGGATTCATACAAGCAGGAAATAGAAGTGGTACTCAAGCACACATCTGTTGGCCACCCTTGTAACCCCTACAAGTACTCCTTCGAGTGGTAGTGCATCACACAAAACCTATATATGGATCGACCTAGATCTCTTGAAGCCATCCATAGATAAACCTATCAAATGCTTGACTGCAATGGTGCCACTGATAAAAAAACTCAGGAAAATACTCTCTAGTACTTAGGTAATCAGGTAGTACAACTAAGGGCATGATCAAGCCTCCTTAGTTGGTGCCCAGATATATGCGGTCGAGTACTACTCTTGGACCCCACACGTATATCAAAGAGCTATAGAAAAGGGAAAACCATTGTCTGTAGAACCCTTGAATACCTAACCCTTGGGACAAAAAAAAACCAGAGTAGACAATATCTATTGCGGTGCAACTGTATCTCCTGCATTCGAGTTGTGAAATTACTACACATTTCTTCCTGTTAAGCATTTGGACATTTCATCATTGCAATATTATTTAGATCGGAGTATAACTCCATAAGAGGAAAAAATTATAAAAAAAAAAAAATTCATCCTGTTGGCACCAATATTTGAGACTTTTTCTGTTGGATTTCTCTCTTCACCCTTATCACAGTCATACCTATCTTTTATCAGCAAATTTGTTTTCTTCTGGACCCAACCCCCTTCCAACACGCTTATTTGGGATTTACCCCATTCGATTCGACTCAAAGCCCTCATCATTGTGATACACTTCACCCATAACCCATAACTTGCCCCTTTTTTCATTCCATCATCATCATGGCCCATACATGTAGAAAATACTTGGAAGCTCACTTCACTACCTTGCACTCTAATTTCACAAAAACCCAACAAGAAGTGCTACAACTTAATGCCAATATTTCCACCATCAATCAAAATATGCATTCCTCCGTCATTCCCTCAATCACATAATTCAAAGAAGACCTCAAACTAGACATTACTACACAACTTGAATCTATAACTACAATGATCTGCACCAAACTACATATCCCTACAGATATTCCCATATCTGATCCACATTTGCATAACGAAGGTGAAAATTCCTATCATTCCCATAATTATCATCCCCATCACTTTCAGCATGATCTACGCCTTTCGCGTGTGTATGCTACCAAATTTGATGGGTCGGATCCCACTGGCTTGGTAACTCAAATGGAACATTATTTTTCTTTGTATGGCATTACAGATGAGTTGGCCAAACTTTGGTATGGTGTTCTCCATATAGATCAAGAATGTTGGAAATGGTGGCAATGCAGAAAAAATGCCCGCCAAGGGTATGTGGCTTGGACACACTTTGTGGCAAAGCTTTATGAACACTTTGACACTAACACCAACTATTTAGGCCATTTGACAAAGTTGAAAAAATTTGGCACAATGGAAGACTTTATAGTTGTTTTTTAGTAACTGTATTTTCATACAGAGGGCATGTATTATGATTTCTTCTAGGAATTGTTTATCAGTGACCTCAAGGATGAGATTCATGCTCATGTCCTCATGTCTTAGCCTCAGATTTGGGTGGATTATACTAAAAAATCTAAAGAATCACAACATGTTTTCTCTTCTCAAAACCGAAAACCCTATGTTATTCCTTGAACTAAAATAGTAATTCCCACTCCTCCTTCTACTCCACTAAAGATCCAAAAATTTACCAAGGCCAAAATGGTTGAATGCCAACTCAAAGGCCTTTGTTATAATTTTGATGAAAAATATTTTCCAGGACATGAGTGTAAGGAACAAAATGTTTTTATGGCCATCTCAGAGGATGTTTCGAAAGAGGATTTTGAGGCTCCCCTTGTGTCAATGTCACCTGAACCCATTGACATAACTCCTCCCTTAGAACCTCCCAAAGTAGAACCAATCATTTCCCTAAATGCTCTCACTAGCTTCTCTTCTCTCCAAACCCTCAAGATAATTTCTTACATAAAGCACAGGAAGGTAATAATTCTTGTTTATAGTGGAAGAACCCGTAATTTTATTCATCACCACATTTCCCAAGAAACTAATTGCTATATCTGTGCATTCAATAATTTTAAAATCATGATTTCCAATGGAGGGTCCATGAAATATCGAGGGTGTTGTTAAAATGTGTGTCTCCAAATTGGTGAATACCACCTGAAATATCATATGTTTTCTATCAACATGGGTGGTTGTGACATTGTGTTCCTATAGGTTTCATGATCATTCCATTCCCCTTGTCCCAGGAAGCCTTCCTCTCAATATTCGTCCCTATCATCACCCCATTTCCCCAAAAAATGAAATTGAGAAAATTGTTCAATACCTTCTCAATGCAGGTGTTATCTACCCTAGTGCGAGCCCCTAATATTCACCTGTGGCCATGGTCCTTAAGAAATAAGGTCCTTGGTACACGTTTCTTGACTTTCGCGCCCTCAACAAACTCACCATTAAAGACAAATTTCCCATTCCTATAATTGATGACCTCTTCGATGAATTGAGTGGCGCCCAGTTCTTTACTAAACTTAATCTTCGTTCTAGATATCACCAGATCCGTATGAAAGAGGTAAACATTCCTGAGACTACATTTAGAACTCATGAGGGCCACTATGATCTTTTGGTCATGCCCTTTGGCTTGTGTAATGCTCCCTCCACTTTCCAAAGCCTAGTGAACCATGTCTTTTGTCCTTTTCTCTATCATTTTGTCTTAGTTTTCTTCTATGATATCCTCATATATAGTAAAACTTCAATAACCCATATTTCTGATGTTGATCAAGTTCTCCATCTACTCTCTCAGCACCAAATTTTCCTCAAACAATCTAAATGTGTTTATGGTGCCTCAGAAGTTGAGTACTTAGGTCATTTTGTTGGCAAGGTTGGCATCAGGGTGGAAAATAAAAATATTGAAGGTATGAGAGTTTGGCCTCACCCAAAGACTCTCAAGACATTTCATGGATTTATGGGTTTAATAGGTTATTATCGCAATTTTGTTAATAATTATGGAAATATTACATCACCTCTCACTGCACTCCTTAAAAACAATTCTTTCACTTGGACTCTAGTAGATTCTCAGGATTTTCAAACCTTGAAGATGGCCATGTGCACCACTCTAGTCCTGGCCCTTCCTGATTTCACAAATATCTTTGTCCTAGAATGTGATGCTTCCAAGAAAGGAATTGGCACTATCCTTATGTAAGAGGGTCATCCTTTGGCCTTTACCAACAAACAAATGTCTGAGCGTAATTTCGGAAAATGAATCTATGAAAAGGAAGTCTTGGCTATTTTACATGTCGTGGATATTTGGCACCCTTATCTATTGGGGAAAATCTTTCAAATTAAGACGGATCATCAAAGCCTCAAGTATTTTATGAAACAACACCTTTACTCCCTAGAGAAACAAAAATGGGTGACTCAGCTCTTTGGATATGATTATTAGATCATTTACAAGAAAGGCAAAGACAATGTGATTGTTGATGCAATTTTTAGAAAATATGAAGATGAAGGGTCCATTTTCTCTCTCTCCTTCATTGTACAATATTGGCTCCAAGTTGTTTGTCAGGAATGGCTACACGATCCCAAAATTTCACATCTGATACAATAATTGTAGTCTAATTCTCCAGTTTCCCCAGGGTACTCTTGGATCAATGATGAGCTTTGATACCAAGGTCATTTGTATTTAAGTAAATAGTCAAAAATTAAATCCACGGTGCTTTCAAAGCTTCATGCTACATCCACAAATGGTCACTTTAGGTTTACCAAAACCTATGACAGAGTCAAACGTTCTTTTTATGGGATGGTATGAAATTGGAAGTTCGTAATTTTGTGGATGAATGTGATGTGTGTCAACACAACAAGAGGGAAACATTCAAATCTCCTATCACACTACAACCACTTTTGATTCCACCTATTATTTGGCAGGATATCTCTATGGATTTTATTGTAGGTTTACCTAAATCAAGAAATAAATCATTCTTCATGGTGGTAGTTGATCGTCTTTCCAAGTATGCTCATTTATGTTCTATTCAACAACCATTTACAACATCCATTATTGCTCAAATTTTCATGGATCAGGTCTTCAAGATTCATGGCATGTCGCATTCTATTGTCTCTGATCGCGACCCAACTTTCACTAGCAATTTTTGACAAGAAATCTTCAAGATACAAGATACCCAATTTCATATCAACACAACTTATCATCCCCAGACTGATGGTCAAACTGAAATTATCAACAAGTGTTTGGAAACATATTTGAGGTGTTTTGCATCAGAAAGGAAAAATTAGTGGGCTCAATGGTTACCACTAGTTGAATGGTGGTATGACACTTTGTACCATACAACTACTCACATGACTCCTTTTGAATCGTTATATGGAAAAAATCCACCTTCCGTTCTCTCATATTTTCCAGCTTTCTCAAAGTCTAGGCAGTTGACTAAATGCTTACAGTTTGAGAGGATATTCTTTATACCATCAAAGAGAATTTGGTCATGGCCCATAATCACATGAAGCAACAAACATATCAAGGCCTCTTTGAACATCAATTTGCAGAAGGATATCAAGTGTTTCTTTGACTGCAACCTACAAGAAAAATTCCCTCAAGGCTAACCATTGTCAGGAATTGGCGCCCAAATTTTATGGTCCTTATACCATTCTCAAGCATGTGGGACAGGTGGCCTATCAGTTAGCCTTTCCCAGTCATTCTAAGCTCTATTTTATTTTTCATGTTTCTTGCTTAAAGAAGGTGATTGGAACTAAGTGCCAACCTCAAACCAGCCTTCCCGAGTTGGACAAAGAAGGATCCATTTGGCTAAAGCCACAAGCAGTTTTGTATCAGTGTGAGCATCATCTGCATCAGGGAACCATCAATGAAGTGTTATTCCAGTGGAAAGATACAACTCCAGAAGATGTTGTTGGATTACTAAGAGGAGGGGTGAATCAGTAATAGAAAAATTTAATCCTTTTTAACCCTATAATGAAAGTGTTATATTAGTGTAGAATTATCATCCAATAATTGCAGAGTAAATAAACAATGAACAAATGAGCAATGATATACATACACAGTACACCAGTGTTTTTATGTGGAAACCCGAAGAAGAAGAAAACCAAGAAAATGTCTTTTCTTATATGTCTTGAAGAATTACATTCATTAGAAGCACCAACTTCCTTTTTTTTTCCAGCTCCAAATGGAAGGAGGATCCAACCCCCTAGTTTCTTAGGCTACAACCTGAGGGAAGCTCCAACTCCCTAATTCTCTGGCTACAACCAAAAGGAGGATACAACCCCTAATTTGACTAGATACAACTGGAAGCTGGCTACAACCACCTAGCCTTTCCCTGTACAACTGCCCCGAAATGTAAATGCCAAATGTTGGTTGTGGAGCCTGATTATCTTCCTGATTCAGAGGACCTTGCTTTCAGCCGTGTTTATACCCCATGAAGTATTTACACCCCAGAAGTATGTACACTCTTCCACG
>JZKD02S0232348.1:180591-201895 GCA_000966675.3 Picea glauca
CCAACCAACCTATCACCACAACATGTCTCATCAATCTTATCAACCAAATAAGATCTACCAATACAAGTATCCTACATCATCCATAAACGATGTGTCAAAAATAATACTAACAAGTCCCTCAAACCATGTACCAAGTATGTACCAATCATGCATCAACTACACATCAACTATGTCTCATCAAGATGTACCAAACATGTACCTCAACAATATACCAAAGACATACACCAATATAACCATCAAACTTTATCTAACAATTCATCACTCTATCCATAAACCAAATACCATAAACCCTTACGTCAAACCATGTGCCACAATCTCATTGCTATGTAGCCTCAAGATAAACCAACAACTTTAGCAACACATCACAACTAAAAGACCAATACCCATATGCCAAATACCAACAACAAAATACCAACTGTATCCCCCAACAAATCTGATATATGCAGCAATAATGAACATACAATACAATCTCAAGAGATAAACCCTAGCTCACAAAACATACCTCAAACAAGACATGCCATATCTCTCATAAATAGACCCCAACCATGTTGTTGTCGTGATTTTCCTGCCGCACTTTTTCTGCCTTGATTTTTCTGCAACACTTTTTCTGCAATGATTTTTCTACCGCAATTTTTCTGTTGCATTTTTATACCGCAATTTTTCTGCCGTGAATTTTCTATCGCGATTTTTCTGCCACACTTGTTCTGCCGTGATTTTTCTGCTGCAATTTTTGTGTCGCACTTTTTCTACTGCACTTTATTCCACTGTTTTCCTGCTGCACTTTTCTTGCCACACTTTTCCTGCCGCACTTTTTCTACCACACTTTTCCTACTGCACTTTTTTTGCCACACTTTTCCGGCTGCAATTTTTCTCTATCAATAATAACTGCCCAAATAACCTTTCACAAAATAAATATTCAATGATATTCAAGTGTGATTAAATTGAGAGAGTCTTTCCTCTTATTTATACTTTCATGTATCTTCCTCAAGGGGTTACCTTTTATCCATCTTAACCCACTTTCCTTATTTTAGGGTTAACCCACTTCTAACCACTTGTTCAATTAGTAATTTCTCCATTAACTTTATTATTTAAATAATTTCTTGTGTATCCACATTGAATTATAATACACTCATCATTTCACTTTATTATTTACCTTCTTAAATCACTTAAACCACTTTCCTTATTTTAGGGAGTTCTCCATTAACTTTATTATTTAAATAATTTTTTTTGCATCCTCTTTGACTTATAGTAAACTCATGAGTTCACTTTATTATTTAAATAATTTCTTCTTTGCAAACACTTTGACTACTTTGACCTTTTGGGTCTTCTATATGACTTGTGAGGGTTCTCCAACTTCACATGGCCATAACTCTGTAATAATGAGGAGTTATGTGGCATTCCACATACCAACGAAAATGGCATGACATGTACTATCTATCTAGAATAGTATTACCTAAAAATATATCAAAACACATACCATTATCCATCAAACAAACTTAGGTTCATTACCCAAATCTTTGTTCTATCATAATTCTCTACTGGCTTTCTTCAAGGGTTGACATCAATGACAACCAACATAATCAATCAACAATATTCTCCTTTGACATTGATGGCAACACTCTAATGCAATACTGAATTCATGTCATGGAGTACTAAATTCATATCACTCATGCTCTTACTGTGACAATCACTCCCCCTGGAACCATTCCTTTGTGTTATGCATCTGATAAATCTCTCCCCATTTGTCATCGATGGCAAAGGTATCTTTCCATATGGGGTTGTTCCCCCTAACTAAACTATCCTTGGAGATACTCCCACTGACTGAACTCTTCTTGAAACTGATTTGTTGACCTGAACTATCCTCTTTATGGTGCTTTCTCATTTAAATCTAAGACATATAATATAAGCATTAAATATCATTCATTTTGGAGTATAAATTACATCGAGTCTCTAGCAAACATACTCAAAGGCTTCACGTGGAAGCAATTTTGTAAATATGTTTTCCACTTGTTCTTTTGTCCCCGCATATTCAACTCTAATGTTCTTCTCTGCAATCTGTTCCCGTAGAAAGTGATACTTGATTTGAATGTTCTTCGTCTTGGGGTGCAACAGGGTTCTTTGATATATTGATGGCTCTTGTATTATCACAATAGATTGGAATGGACTCATCATACTCAACATGTATATCTTTCAAAGTTGGTTTCATCCATAAAACCTATGTACAACTTGTTGTTTCTACAATATACTCTTCCCTGGTTGTAGATAAATACAATGATGACTGTTTCTTACTTAGCCATGATACTAAACGCTCACCCAAGTAGAAAATTTCTCCACTGGTGCTTTGTCAGTCATCAATGCAACCTGCCCAATCTACATCTGTGTAGTAAATAAATGATAGATCCTTTCCTTTTGGATACCATAATCCAAAATCATTTGTTCCTTTGACATATCTGAAAATACTCTTCACTGCTACAACATGTGTTTCCTTTGGTGTTGTATGAAATTGTGCCACTTGTCCAACTACCTGCATTACATATGGTCTAGATGTTGTCACATATAGTAAGTTTCCAATCATTGACCTATATTTCCTTTGGTCTGTAGACTTTGAATCATCATATTTTCTCAACTTGCAACTGGTTTTCATAGCGGTGGTAACTAGTTTGCAATCTTYCATTCCAAACCTCTTTAGCATTTCTCCGATATACGTAGTTTGGGAAATAAAAATTCCTTGGTTGTTTTGACATATATGAATTCTCGGAAAGAAGGATAGTTCTCCAAGTAATGGARTTTCAAATTCATTTTGCATATCCTTTGCAAACTTCTAGCTTAACCTGTCATGAACATTACCAAAAATAATATCATCAACATAAACTTCAATTAATAAAATACTATCTTGACTTACCTTGATGTAGAGGTTGTTGTCTGCACTTCCTTTTCTAAACCTTGCTTGTTGTAGATATTTCTCTAGTCTAGAATACCATGGTCTAGGAGCCTATTTTAGACCATACAAGGCCTTCTTTAATTTACACACATAATCTGCATTATATGACAATTGAAATCATTATGGTTGTTCAATGTAGAATTCTTCTTCAAGTTCAAAATTCAGAAAAGTTGATTTTACGTCCATATGATACACTTTAATATTTTTGAAGCATGCACAAGCTAAAAGAAATCAGATTGCTTCGATTCTGGTAACTGGGGAAAATGTCTCTTCAAAGTCGATTCCTTGAATCTGTGCATATCCTTTACATAATAATCTACTTTGTTTGTTGTAACATGTCCATATTCATTCAATTTATTAATGTATACCCAGTTTGTGCCAATCACATTCTTATCCTTTGGTCTTGGAACAAATTCCCAAGTGCCATTTTTCTCTATTTGATCCAATTATTCATCCATGGCCTTATTCCAAAATTCATCCTTGTTGGTCTCTTCAAAATAGGTTGGTTCAATCGTAGATGAGAGTTCTAGGTAGGTTTGTTCTGGTGAACGTATTCTTCTTCTAGTCTAAACTCCTGCATCTTTATTTCCAATAATCTGATCTGAAGGATGATTCTTAGGTGTCTTTGGAGGCACTTGTTGAACTTTCTCTTATGATTTTGTCAGATCCTCTTCATCTTCCCCTTCTTTTTCATCTTATGTTTCTTCTTCATAAAGTTGTTCCGTTCATTCATTTTCTTCTTCCTTTAATTCTTTTCTACATGTTTCATCAATTTTTACGTTGATGCTTTCCACAACTTTGTTCAATCTCAGGTTGTAACACTTGTATCTTTTCCTTGTGCTTCAGTAACCAACAAGTACTCCTTTGTCCACACGAGAGTCAAACTTTCCCATTCTTCCATATTCTCTTTTGATGTAACATTTTCTTCCAAAATCTATGAAGTGTTTCACATGTGTTGGTCTTCCTTTCCATAGCTCATAGGGAGTTTTGTCAGTGTTGTTTTTTAGCATTACTTTGTTTTGAATTTTAATTGTTGTATGCACTGCATGTGTCCAAAAAATATCTGTCAATTGGGAATCGAATATCATTGTTCGTTCCATTTCCTTTGTCTTTGAACCATTATTTTAACCAATCTATGAATCCATGCTCTCGTCCATACTATCCAAGACTCTACTTGTGCAACTATCCATAATGTTGACTCATTTATCACTATACTCTCATGAAGTCTTGATTAATCCATCAAATTGTACTTCTGCTAACTGACTGCTTTGGATTTGTCTTCTAAAACTCAGCAAGCTACTCAAAGGATGGTATTTTGGTCTATCACAACTATCGCATAGACTCCCCCTATCTAATGTTCATATTACCTGGGAGTCCCTGAGCCAGATGGCTCAGAAAAAATCCTGCACTAATGTGTATTCATCATCATCTTCGTTGGTCGACTCATTATAATCTTTATTGGTAGATTCATCATCTCTCTTTGCTCTGACTTCTTTTTTTCTGTTTGTGGATTCATCTTTCTCTACAATTCCTGAAGGTACAATCTCTTGAACCTGTTCCTTATTTACCTATCCTTCTTTTCTTTTAGTTATTTTCCAAACCTTTATGCATCTGACATCTTTATTTTTCTCTATAGAATTTTCTTCATCTCGTTTTATTTCCAATCTTGTGATCTATGGGACCTGGTATTTTTTCACATGTTCTTCATGTTTTCTTATTCACACTTTCTTACATATGATATCAGTGTTCTCTTTCATGGAAGTATCGATCATTCTTCTACAATCACTAGCTATGTGTCCATAGTTATGAAATTTGTAAGATTCGATGTTATGTGGGGCAACATAGGCATTTATTGCTTGAACATTTATTTTATAATTCCTGCAATCTGCAACCTTATGTCCAAAGTTAGTACAATAAAAACAATGACCATAAATTAAATTTGCATACCTACAAGTGAATTATCTTCTTTGTGGCCTAGTCCTTCTAAATTTTGGCCTTGACTGATCATGATCATGATTGAAGCTTCTTTGTGTCTTGAACATGGATGGCCTTGTTGTAGATGTATCTTCAATAGTTTTCCTAGATTTTGTTCGACCATGATTCCTTCCATTGAGTATTTATGCATAACTCTTTCTATTTTCTTCATTCTTCTTTTCTAGCTACCTAGAGTGCTTCTCTTCATTCTCTATAACTGATGTGGATGTTTGTCTCTTCAGGGTTTTTGTTGAGCTTCAATATTTTACTTCTCAATGTGACAACTTCTTATTCAAGATTCTCAACCTCTTATTCTTTCTTCATTATCTGATACTTGATGACTTCTTCGGTTCTTTTCACTTCTTCAAGCTGAATTTTAATGTGATTATTTCTTCTTCAAGTCATTTCTCTTCTTGACCAAACTTTCCCTCAATCTAGGTTAGATCGTTAGTTCTTTCCTTAATATGATCTGTCAATATATTCTCTCTCATTTCTTCTTCTTCCTTCTGTCCTTCTATGTTGGCTTCCAAATACTTCTTTTAATATTCAAGTTTTTCTTCGATCTTTCTAGCTTCTTCTAGCTGAGTTCTTAAGTTCTCGATGACCTGTTGGGCTTCTTAAAAAATCTAAACTCTTTCCTTTTGTTCCATCAATTACTTCTTGAGTGACTTGTTTTCTTCTCTTAGTTCATCTAAAACACTAATCAATTCTCTGGTGATTATCTATGCTTCATTTTCTAAATCTATTTGACATGGTGAACATAGTTCTTCTTGATCTGTATCTGCATCTTCTTTGGATTTTTCTGAATCTGTGATGGGTGAAGAAAAAATTTCATGTAACTTATCCCAAAGTTGTTTGGATAATAAACATTTACTAACCTTTTCTCTTACCGGATTAGGTAATCCTTCCTAGGTGCAATCCACTTCTATTTTATTATTCTTCTTCAATTTCTTCTTGGTTGCAGTCTTTCCCCTTTTCAAACTATAATATCCTGTAACAACTGATAGCCAAATATAAAAGTTTGAGTGTAATCTTTAAACGGAACTATTTGAGGGGAAGTGATCAAAAGTAACTAATTAAAAATTATGGGTCATGGATGAAGTATTAAACATTAAAGATTAGTGGTGTAAGGTTCAATATTAGGAATCAATAATCAAATTGAAAAATGTTTAACATTAAGAGTCAATAATGGAATGTTGTTGGGAACTTGTACTATTGTAATGTAGAGCAATGGTAGTGGTAGGTTTATAATTTTACTATTCCAAGGTTAGAGGAAATGTCTTCAAAATCCTTATGCTATTATTGAACACTATTGTTGATAACACAGAGACCCGATATTGTAACCATTTAGTTGCTAAATAGATTAATGAATGTGATTTAAAGTGTGGGACTCTTCTTTCATAAGGGTATTCCTTAGGAAATGGTGTTCTTAATTGTTTGTTTTTTATTTTGTTTGTTTGCATTTGTTATGTTTTAAACTTTTTATGTGTATTCTTCCCTCATGGATTAGTGTACGAAGCACACTGCACACCTATTCCTCATTTCATTTGGTATCAAAGCCTCATCACCACAGATCCAAGGTGTTAGGGACAATGTGTTTTGATGTAATCATGGTTTGGGTGGGATTTTCCCAAAAGGAAATATTGGTGTACGAAAATGTCAAGTAGATATGGATTTGAAATGGAGAAGTTTAACAGCACTAACTTTAATCCATGGAAGCTCAATATGGAAGATCTTCTCATAGATCGATATCTATGGGTTGGAATATGTGGAAGCAAACCCACTATTATGAAAGATGAAGAGTGAGGGATGTTGGCGAAAAAGATGAGAATCCTTATTGATTTTGTTTTTCTGATTCAATATTATTGAACGTATCTAGAGAAGGAAATGTAGCAGCTATTTGGAAGAAGTTGGTGGATTTGTCTCAATTGAATCGTTAGTTCATACTTTTTTTTGGGAAAAAAGTTCTTTGCATTGAAAATGTGTGTTTATGATTATATATTTGATCGCCTGAATACATTTAATATTATTGTGACCTAATTGGTCTTAATTGGAGTGAATATGGATAAGGAGGATCCTTTTGTGTTTTTTTTCAGACTAATGGGACTACCTGGTACTGACCATTAGAAGCACTATAAATAAATGTGTTCTAGATGAGGTCATGGTTGCTTTACTATTAGAGGAGGTGAGGAAAACATCTTATGAATCCACTGAGGAGGCCTTGTGATGCAGGAGCATCGATCCAACTCAATAAATGGTCAGCTATTCAACACATCAACATGTATTTAAGAAGGGGAGAGGCGCCAAACCTCTCATTTTTCCCTTAAATTTTAAAATTTAAATGCAATTAAAAGCAAATTAAATGTTGTAAGGCTTGAGAAGAGTAGAGTCATGCCATTTCATAGGAAGTATTTAGAGTCTCGTTTAATGGCTTAAAGTAGGTTGATCTAGATCCGATTCGGACTAGATTTTCATTCAATGTAATCTCCCTCAATTAAATGGTGATTAGACACCACTAGTGTAGTTTGGAGGGAAGGTTCAATGAGACCCTCTTGTATAAATAATTGTAATGTATGCCCAGTAGAGGTTGCTGAAAATTGAGACAAAAATCATTCTAAGACAAGGAGAGAGCTGAGACACAGTTGTAGCCTCATCTCACACATTGTAATTAACATTCTAGTATTAATTGAAGATAACAGATTTCACTGTTTATCAATTCATGTGTGGTGAATGTTTATGAATGTTTATATGTGTGTTTATGAAGATATGTTGTAGGTGTATGTGTTAGATTTCATCTATAGGGTAAATATATAATTCTCTATCTTTGTGAGTTTGTTGGATTATTTCTGGGTTCTTTTAGTCTAAATGAAAAGAGTGCATGACAGAGTATCAAAAAGTCAGTGAGCCAATGCAAGGAGTGCATGTATAAACTCTTTTGATTCAGAGAAGAATGTGCCAGGAGGGCACACCAGATAAATCACATACTTAGAGTGGAGCCTCAAGGTTACTAAACACCTTGGAAGGGAAAGTTTGTGTAGGATAAAGAACAACCATTGAGGTGGCCATTGAGCAAGTGAAAGTGCGCACAAGAGAAATCTATTTTGAGTTCTAATAGGAGAGAAGTGTGAAGAAGAATAAACCCCAAAGTTATTGAACACTATGGTAAAGAGATAAGAGACATACTTCATAGTTTTTGAACACTCTCAAGGAAAGGATCAGCAAGGAGTGCACAGAAACAACACATTATGAAGTGTTGGAGGATTTTGAAGGAAACATACTTATTGAACACTCTATAGGAGAGCTCTACAAGTGTGAATTGAGTGGATGCAGGATATGCATCAATGAACTTGAAGGATGTCGGGAAACAGGAGGAAGACCTGTGCAAGGAGTGCACCATGCCAACATTTAGAAAAAGTGTTGAAAGTATGAATCTGTATGAAGGCTCAACCATGTGCAAGGAGTGCATGAGAAATCTAATTCAAGTTCTTCGAGAAAGTTTTCCAAGAGGGAACACCTCAAGGTTAAGAATCAGAGGATAGTCAAGTGCAAGTTTGCACATTAAATCTTATGTAAGGAGTGTAGAAGTTAGATACAGTCTGAGACCTAGACTCTGGGAGAAGTGCAAGCATGTTCTCACACTTCATTGAGGTGTTGAACAAAGCTCAGAAGGAATAGTGCAAGGCATGTGTAGGAGAACTTGCTTCAAGTTTGAAAATCTCAGGAGGACGAGCGTCAAGTGTCAGGAGGGAACATAAACTCTTTGAGGGGAAGAAAAAGGGTTGATCCCCTCATAAATCTGAGCAACTACAAGGCTTAAGAAAAATAGTGCAAAGTGACCATGCACGACGATCAAAGGTCAAGTAACTTTACATATTCAAATTAGAAAGGCAGTGCAATTTTGCACATAAAGCGCAAGTGTGCACCAGAGTAGAGATCAAGTATCATTAGAAGAAGGTCAAAAGAGATATCTCAAGGTGTGAACTAGAGATGAACTTGCTTCAAGTTTGAAATCTCAGGAGGAGGAGAAAAGTCGAGACCCAAGTAGCAAGGTTCGTAGGAGAAATATCAAAAGGATGCAGTCGTTGACACTTGAAAATTCTTCCAACTCGGGAGAAATCAAAAGCTCAAGAGGAGGATAAAAAATAGTCATTTGATCAACTACAAGGGGAGATCTAGACTAGCGAATTCTACATCCCGACACCCAAAGGAGTGTGCAGAGGAGGAGAACAAATCCCAGTAGTCAAATCTGATCGCACAGATTGATAGTCATTGCATCCAGGTAAGGTGCATGGAAATTAACTCATTTTTAAAGTGAATAGTAAAGCAAGATAGATGAAGTCCCAAAGTTCTTAATCTAGTCGGAACTATGCATCGTTTAGAAGGACAGGTGGTGAAAGATCAGATGGTTCGAGAGGAATAAATTTAGAGAGATTGGCATGGAGAAAAGAGAAAAATTCATGAAGTCATGAAGGGTGAAATAAATCTAGACTGTGGGATATGGAATGGTATGTGGCATAATCTGCATTCTATGACGATGCCTTCTTTAATTTACACACATAATCTGCATTCTATGACAAGGCCTTCTTTAATTTACACACATAATATGCATTCTATGACAACTAAAATCCTTCTGGTTGTTCAATGTATACTTCTTTTTCAGGTTCGACATTCAGAAAAGTTGATTTTACGCCCATATGATACACTTTAATATTTTTGGAGCATGAACAAGCTAAAAGCAATCAATTTGCTTTGATTCTGGCAACTAGGGAAAATGTCTCTTCAAAGTGAATTCCTTGAATCTGTGCATATCCTTTACATACTAATCTGCTTTGTTCGTTGTAACATGTCCATCTTCATTCAATTTATTCCTGTATACCCACTTTGTGTCAATCACATTCTTATCCTTTTCTCTTGGAACCAATTCCCAAGTGTCATTTTTCTCTATTTGATTCGATTCTTCATCCATGTACTTATTCCAAAATTCATCCTTGTTGGCCTCTTCAAAACATGTTGGTTTGAATCGTAGATGAGAGTGCTAGGTAGGTTTGTTCTGGTGAACACATTATTCTTCTAGTCTCAACTCCTGGATCTTTATTTCTGATAATCTAATCTGAAGGGTGATTCTTTTGTACTCGTCTGCTAGGTGTCTTTGCAGGCACTTGTTGAACTTGCTCTTCTGCTTCTGTCGGATCCTCTTCATCTTCCCCTTATTTTTCATCTTCTATTTATTCTTCATAAGGTTGTTATATTCATTCATTTTCTTCTTCCTTTAATTCTTTTCTACCTATTTAATCAATTGTTACGTTGATTATTTCCACAACTTTGTTCAATCTCAAGTTGTAACAATTCTATGCTTTCCTTGTACTTGAGTAACCAACAAGTAATCCTTTGCCCAAACGAGAGTCAAACTTTCCCATTCTTGCAACTTCTCTTTTGAAGTAACATTTTCTTCCAAAAACTGTGAAGTTCTTCACATCTGCTGGTCTTCCTTTCCATAGCTCGTAGGGAATTTTGTGAGTGTTGTTTCTGAGCATTACTTTTCTTTGAATTCTAATTGTTGTATGCATTGCATGTGTCCAAAAAATATCTGTCAATTGGGAATCCATTATCATTGTTTGAGCCATTTCCTATGTAATTATCATCCATTATGATAATGTTCCTTTGTCTCTTAACAAGTCTTTTAACCAATCTATGAATCATTGCTCTCGTCCATACTGTCCAAGACTCTACTTGCGCAATTGTCCATAATTTTGACTCATTTATCACTATACTATCATGAAGTCGTGATTAATCTATCAAGTTGTACTTCTGCTAACTAGTTGCTCTGGATTTGTCTTCTCAAACTCTACAAGATACTTTAAGGATGGTTTTTTGGTCTATCACAACTATCGCATAGACTCCTCCTGTCTAATATTCATATTACCTGGGAATCTCTATGCTGAATGGCTCAGAAAAAAACCTTCTCTAATGTGTATTCATCATCATCTTCATTGGTCAATTCATCATCATCTTCATTGGTAGATTCATCATCTCTCTGAGCTTTGACTTCTTTGTTTCTATTTGTGGATTCATCTTTCTCTACAATTCCTGAAAGTACAATCTCTTGAACCTGTTCCTTATTTACGTATCCTTCTATTCTTTTAGTTTTTTTCCAAACCTTTATGTATTTGACATCTTTATTTTTCTCTATAGAATTTTATTCATATGGTTTTATTTCCAATCTTGCGATCTCTGGGACCTGGTATTTTTTCACATGTTCTTAATGTTTTCTTATCCACACTTTATTACATCTGATATTAGTGTTCTCTTTCATGGAAGTATCGACCATTCTTCTACAATCACTAGCTATGTGTCCATAGTTATGAAATTTGTAAGATTCAATGTTACATGGGGCAACATAGACATTTATTGCTTGAACATTAATTTTATAATTCCTGCAATATGCAACCTTAGGTCCAAAGTTAGTGCAAGAAAAACAATGACCATAAAATAAATTTGCATACCTGCTAGTGAATGATCTTCTTTGTGGCCTAGTCCTTCTGAATTTTGTCCTCGATTGATCATGATCATGATTGAAGCTTCTTTGTGGCTTGAACATGGATGGTCTTCTTGAAGATGTATCTTCAATAGTTTTCTTAGATTTTGTTTGACCAAGATTCCTTCCTTTGAGTACTTATGCATAACTCTTTATATTTTCTTCATTCTTATTTTCTAGCAACCTAAAGTGCTTCTCTTCATTCTCTATAACTGATGTGGATGTTTCTGTCTCTTCAGCGTTCTTATTGAGCTTCAATATTTTACTTCTCAATGTGACAACTTATTCTTCAAGATTCTCAACCTCATATTCTTTCTTCATTATCTGATACTTCATGACTTCTTCTGTTCTTTTCGCTTCTGTAAGCTGAATTTTTAATCTAATTATTTCTTCTTCAAGTCCTTTCTCTTCTTGACCAAACTTTTTCGCAAGTTGGTTTAGATCGTTAGTTCTTTCCTTAATATGATCTGTCAATATCTTCTCTCTCATTTCTTCCTCTTCCTTCTATGTTTCTATGTTCGCTTCCAAATACTTCTTTTGATATTCATTATTTTCGTCGATCTTTCTGGCTTCTTCTAGCTGAGTTCTTAAGTTCTCGATGACCTGTTGGGATTCTTAAAAAATCTAAACTTTTTCCTTTTGTTTCATCAATTATTTATTGAGTGACTTGTTTTCTTCTCTTAGTTCATATAAACCACTAATCAATTCTCTGGTGATTATCTATTCTTCATTTTCTAAATCTATATGACATGGTGAAAATAATTCTTCTTGATATGTATCTGCATCTTCTTTGGAATTTTCTGAATCTGCAATGGGTGAAGAAAAAATGTCATGTAACTTATCCCAAAGTTGTTTGTATGATAAACATTTACTAACCTTTTCTCTTACCAAATTAAGTAATCCTTCCTAGGTGCAATCCACTTCTATTTTGTTATTCTTCTTCAATTCCTTCTTGGTTGCAGTATTTTCCCTTTTCGAACTATCATATCCTGTAACAATTGATAGCCAAATATAATGTCCATGTTCCTGTAAAAATATTTTCTTCCTTCTGATCCACATCTCATACTTAAAACCATCATGACCATTAAACATCCGTACTCCTTTCTCAAAGTAATCCATGATCTCCTTCTAGCGGTTAAACTGTTTCTTGAAGGAATCATATCTGAAACCAATTGTTGGATTACTGAGAGGGTGGTGAATTAGTAATAGAGAAATTTAATCCTTTTTAACCATATAATGCAAGTGTTATATCAGTGTATCATTATCATACAATAATTTCAGACTAAATAAATAATGAACAAATGAGCAATCATACACATACACAGTACACCAATGTTTTTATGTGGAAACCCAAAGCGGGAGAAAACCAAAAAATGTTTTTTATTATATTTCCTAAAGAATTACATTCATTGGAAGAACCAACTTCCTTTGTTTTCCATCTGCAATTGGAAGGAGGCTCCAACCCCCTAGTTTCTCAAGCTACAACATGAGGGAAGCTCCAACTCTCAAATTCCCTGGCTACAACCAAAAGGAGGCTACAAGCCCCTAATCTCTCCGCCTACAACCAGAAGGTGGCTACAACCACCTATTCTTGCCCCGTCCAATCACCCTGAAATATAAATTCCAAATATAGACAACCTCCCATTGTCACTGAATCAACCACTACCACTATCAACTTGTCACTCTCAACCTGTATCAATAACCTGTAACAAATTGTACCAATCAACCTACACCAAACAACATGTACCAATAACCTGAACCCACATGTACCATGCATCAACATATACCTCAATATGTACCATCAAAATGTGCATCAACCATGCAAAAAATATATACAAATAATGTTTCCAACCAACCTATCACCACAACATGTCTCATCAATCTTATCAACCAAATCAGATCTACCAAGACAAGTATGCTACATCATCCATAAACGATGTGTCAACAATACTACTAACGAGCGCCTCCAACCATGTACCAAGTATCTACCAATCATGCATCAACTTCATGTCAACTATGTCTCATCAAGATGTACCAAACATGTACCTCAACCATATGCCAAAGACATACACCAATATAACCATAAAAACTTATCTAACAATTCATCACTCTATCCATAAACCAAATACCATAAACCCTTACATCAAACCATGTGCCACAACCTCACTATTATGTAGTATCAAGCTAAACCAACAACTTCATCAACACATCACAACCAAAAGACAAATACCCATATGCCAAATACCAACAACAAAATACCAATTGTATCCCTCAACAAATCTGATATATGAAGCAATATTGAACATCCAATACCATATCAAGAGCTAAACCCTAGCTTAGAAAAAATACCCCAAACAAGATGTGTCAGATATCTCATAAATAGACTCCAACAATGTTGTTTCCATGATTTTTCTGCCACACTTTTTCTACCATGATTTTTCGACTGCAATTTTTTTGTCGCACTTATTCTACTGCAATTTTTCTACCACACTTTTTCTACTGCAATTTTTCTGTCGCACTTTTTCTGTCGCGATTTTTCTTCCACACTTTTTCTTCCACGATTTTTCTTCCATGTTTTTTCTACCCCGATTTCTCTATCGCACTTTTTCTGCTGCACTTTTCCTTCCACACTTTTCTTTCCATAGTTTTCCTATCGCACTTTTTTTTCCGCACTTTCCCTATCACACTTTTTCTACCGCACTTTTCATGCTACATTTTTTCTCTATCAATAATACCTGCCCAAATAGCCTTTCATAAAATAGATATTCAATGATATTCAAGTGTGATTAAAATGAGAGATCCTTGCCTCTTATTTATAATTTCATGTACCTTCCTCAAGGGGCTACCTTTTAATCAGCTTAACCCACTTTCCTTATTTTAGGGTTAACCCACTTCTAACCACTTGTTCTCTTAGTAATTTCTCCATTAACTTTATTATTTAAATAATTTATTTTGTATCCACTTTGACTTATATTACACACATCACTTCACTTTATTATTTACCTTCTAAAATATCTTAAACCACTTTCCTTATTTTAGGGAGTTCTCCATTAACTTTATTATTTAAATAATTTATTTTTCATGCTCTTTGACTTATAGTAAACTCATCACTTCACTTTATTATTTAAATAATTTCCTTTTTGAAAAAAATTTGACTGCATTGACCTTTTGGGGCTTCTAGATGATTCATGAGTGTTCTCCAACTTCACATGGCCATAACTCTCTAACCGTGAGGAGTTATGTGGTGTTCCACATACCACCGGAAATGGCATGACATGTACATTGAGAATAGTCTTACCAACAAATATATCAAAACACATACCATTATCCATCAAACAAATTTGGGTCCATTAACCAAACCTTTATGCTAGCAGGATTCTCTACCAGACTTTCATCAAGGGTTGACATCAATGACAACCAACCCAATCAATCAAAAGATGCCACTTGGGAACCAACTACCATTCTACAAAAAATTACCCATGTCAATCCTTGAGGACAAGGATGGTTTTAAAGCGGAGGACATGTTAGGGACCTAACCCCTCACATAGGTAGAATAATATATTTCCATGTAATAAAGGTCAATATTTATAAGGCCTAGAAATAAGGAAGAATAATTCCAATGTAATAATACCTAATAGAAGCTTGTACTTCTAGAAGGATCTTCCTCAATATTATTCTTTTGATAGACATATTTAGTATAAATAGGAGTCGAGGGTATACAAACTTTTGTTTTGGATATTATTCTAATAGAGATCTGCTCTGCTGAAGGTTTCCCCCTCGAAGAGGCAAGTGAAAATTTCTCTAAGTAATAAAAGTGCTCTATCCGGTATTATTCTAGTATCATTTTGGTATTATTGATATTGTTGTTCATCTGCCATTTCTATCTATTTTTTTTTGTTCTAGATACTTTTTTATATATGGACTATTACATTATTAAATATTTTTTTTATTTTCCCTATGTAATAGATTGTAAGACCTTGTGGTAAGGATAAAGTGTAAGGTCACGTGTCAAGGAAAGTGTTGGTTTTAAAGGGTCAAGGATTACAAAATCATAATTTATAAGAAGAAAGATTCAATATTTAAAAGTTATGGTTAAAGGAACAACATTTGAGTATTATGGATATAACATTAAGTATGAACTCGTAAGGGTAAATAACTTAGCATCAAGATTAAGGGTAAAGCCTTAAGCATTAGATATTAAAAAACAATTGATTGAGGATAGTTGGTCAAGATTAATTCATTAAGGATTAGGGCTCAAGGATACAATGTTATGGTTAAAAGGTAAAATTTTGAGTGTCATCTTTAAACAAAACTATTTGAGGGAAGTGATGAAAAGTAAATCAATTAGAATTAGAGGTCATGGATGAAGTATTAAACATTAGATATTAGTGGTGAAAGATTCAATACTAGGAATCAATTATCAAATGGAAAAAGGTTCAACATTAGGAGTTAGTAATGGAATGTTGTTGGGACAGCTGTGACATGCACCTTGTATTGTTTTAATGTAGATAAGTGGTAGTGATAGGTTTATGATTTTAGTGTATTTATTTATTCACTGCTAAGGTTAGAGGAAAACACACTATAATACCTACCTTATTCTTATGTTGACAAAATGTCTTCAGAATCCTTATGTTATTTTTGAACAATATTGTAACCATTTAGTTGCTAAATGATTCATTGAATGTGATTTAAAGTGAAGGATTCTTGTCCCATAAGTTTTTCCACTAGGAAATGGTGTTCTTAAGTGTTTGTTTCTGATTTAATTCATTTCCAATTGTTATATTTTAAACTTTTTATGAATATTCTTCCCTCATGGATTAGTGTAGGAAGCATACCCCCCACCTATGCTTTCTTTCATTTGGTATCAAGGCCTCATCACCTCAAATACAAGGTGTTATGGACAATGTTTTTTAATCTAATCATGGTTTGAGTGGGATTTTGCACAAAAGGAAATCTTGGTGTAGGGAAATTTCAAGTAGATCTAGATTAGAAATGGAGAAGTTTAATGGCACTAATTTTGAGTCATGGAAGCTCAATATGGATGATTTTCTCATAGATCGATATCTACGGGTTGAAATATCTGGAAGCAAACCCATTGGTATGAAAGATGAAGAGTGAGTGGTGTTGGAGAAAAAGACAAGTATCCTTATTGATTTTGTTTGGCCGAATCAATATTATTTAATGTTTTCGAAGAAAAAAATGTAGGAACTCTTTGGAATAAATTGGGGGATTTGTATCAAGAGAGAACATTAGTTAATATTTTATTTTTTCTAAAAAAGTTATTTTCTTTGATGATGTGTGTTGGTGATTATATAGTTGATATCCTAAATGCATTTAATACTATTTTGACCTAGATGATCTTAGTTGGAGTGGATATATATGAGGATGATCCTTTTTTGTTTTTTTTCATAGTAATCGGACTACTTGGTAATGACAATTAGAAGCAATATAAATACATTAGTTCTTGATGAGTTCATGGGTGGTTCACTCTCATAGGAGGTGAGAAACAATCTCATGAACCCATTGAGACATCCTTGTTTATTCATGGAATATTGAAGGAAAAAAGTAGGAAAAGAGAAAAGGGAAGATTCAACTCTCGTGGGCGACATAACTCTCCTAGAAATTCTAAGAAAAAATGTTGGGACTATGTCGGGAATTTAAGAAGGGACTTGAAGGAAGAGAAGGAGAATAATAAGAAGGCAAAGAATGAATAATTTGATGAGTCTGAAATAAATTATCAAGAGGATTGTGGAGATGCTTTTGGTGTAGCTTTGGAAACTAATGCAAGCTAGAGTGCATGAATGATAGACTCTAGAGTTTCCTCCCATATGAATTCCCATTGACACTAGTTTTCAGTGTATGTGAAATATTTTGGTGGGTTGATATACCTTAGTTATGACTCTCCTCTTAACAAAGTTGGCAATGCTATAGTCTTGATCAACCTCCATGATGGCATAATTAACGGGATCGGTGGAGTTTTGCACATTCTAGGTTTGGAACAAAACATAATATCAATAAGAACACTTAATGGTGGGGGTGTGTAGGTTATTTTCTCTAACAAAGGGTGTAATAGGTCCCATGGATCTATTTCATTTGCTAAGTATGGTTGTGTGGGAATTATGTTCCATAATGATGTGTGCATTATAGAGTGAAATATTTCTTTGATTTTTGTAGCAAATAGATCTAGAGGATATACACCTTGTTGGGCTCCAATTTTGTCATATTTTCCACCATACAAACACACTCATAATTACACCTTCTTCCTGCATTTCATCCATAAAATATCCCTAATTGCATCATAAACCTCCATTATTACTTGTTATTCATCCTATGTGGTTAATACATAATTTTCCATATTTTTAGTGATTAAAAGGATGATTATACAATGGTTTTGTTGATGATGGATTAATCCTATGTTTCTATGTCCAAAAAATATGTTCTCAAACTGGAAGTCATCTACTACCCACATTGGAGATCATCTAGTACTCCAAGTCATCTCATACCAAAAGGTTCTATAGTCAACCTGTACCTGCACAGTCATCTAGTACCCACACTCCCTATCATCTAGTACCCACACTCCATGTCATCCAATACTCAGCTCGTTTGGTACCAATTCTTCACTCCTCTAGTACCAATGTTGTGCACGTCCGGTACCAACATCAACAATCGTCCAGTACTAGAAATAGTTCGAAAAATTGAAATTCTTCTAGAAGAAAATTAGGGACATGGGTTTTGTCGAGAACGATGTTTACATGCGAACACGTGAGTCAAAATTCACCCATATCACATGTGTGCACCTCCAGCTCAGGGGTAATGATTCTGCAAAAATTAGCAAAAATCTCAAATTTCCAACTTGCACCTCAATTTCCGTGCATATGGTATCATATCTAGAATTTATATGATATGGGTTTTGTCTCAAATGTGAAAAATTGAGTATAGCACGGGAAGTTTTCCAAAATTCGAATTGGTGTAGAATATACAAGTGTATCTCTAACTCAACTCTCCCCAAATTGATGAAAAACCCATAATTTGGGGATTTATCCTACAAAAATGTAAAATTTGAAATTTGAGCATTGGGATTCGGTCCCATCCACTGCTCACTAATTTTTCATGCATAAATAAGCCTCATAGGGCTATGAGAAAGGCCAATTGTCATTATGATCATTCTTTTGTAATGAAGGTTCATGTAATAGAGGAAAAGAGTTATGATGCCATTGTTGTAATTTGAGCTTGAATTTCAATAGATGAAAGATAATTGATTTTACATTTATGGTGGATCATTGGGTTTTTATTTGAAGTATCTCTAGCAGCAATTGCCATCTTGAGAGGGCCCCTCAAGATTGGTAATGTGCTGCTCATTTGTAGTTGTTTGTTAGATTTGCTTAATTCATTTATGTATATGTTAGTGTATCTCTATGTGAGATATTTTTGTTGCATTGTTAATTGATTCATAGATTAGTTGATGGTTAATGTTCTATTCATTTTGCTAATTGATTTATGTTAATTTTTTTTTTTGGTTATCTCAGACTTTGATTCTTCTTAGTGTGGAAGATTTGTTATAGATGCATTGTGTGGTAAGAAACTGATTTTATTTCTTGCATGACATAACCATAAAACACATGTGATATCTGATTCCAGTTTAAGGATTTCAAGGTGAATCAAATTAATAAAACAAAGCTACAAACTCTTATTCATTGAATTGTAAACATAGACCATCATTTGTTTTGATGGAAAACAATCCAGTCTGATTCAATGTTTCCAATTACACCGTTGGAGTGATAAATGTTATGGGAATGTATTTTAATTAGAGGATTTGAATGCAATCTGAAAGATTGAATTTTATGTGAAGAAACAAACAGAAAACAATCTTGAACTCTTACATAAATACATTTAATAGGATCTTCAAAGAATGATATTGATATAAATCCAAAGGTTCTAAATATTAAAAATAAGGATTGTGCAAACATACTATTCAAAACATACTCATAAAACAGAGCATTGATTCTTGACACACATGAAATTATTCTTGAGTTGGAACCGATTAGGAGTTTGAGAAGAAGGTTGTGATTATATTTTGTTGAGCATGAATTCAACAACCAACAATCTTTGAAATTAAGTTTGTGGAATTTTACTATAAATGGATGAGTGATGGAAAGAGTATTTTTGTTGATTCTATTTGTTTTCTGAAGGGCTTGAGTGTTGTGTGGATTTAAATGAGAAGAGTCATTTCTATATTTTATGGTTTGATGTTTTTGTTGATTTTGAAGAGAACACGATAAGGATTAAAATGCTTGGATTTTGATAATAAGTTTTTAGTAAGGATTGTTGACTTGTTTTATATCTTGGTACCAGTTCGCACTAGTTTTTGATTTCAGTACTAGAATTTTAATATTGACTACATTTGATGATTGTTAGATTAGGCTAGACTAGACTTTGATCCTGCATTTCCTTCACCTGCATATCGAATATTACGAGTCTCAGTTGATCATTAAATGTGGGAATTAATAGTGCATATATTTATCCCAACACACCTTCATAATTAGAACCTCCTAAACAAGCTCTTTCTTAAGAGATTAAGTTACCCACAAAAAATACATGCTATGGCACCAAATATTGGACCATATAGGTGAGAAGGGCTTATGGGCCTTGAAAACCCAAAACATTATTTATGGATTGCATGCTTGTGATCTTGAGTTTGATTTTTGTGAGTGACCAATATACGAAAAACAAAATCATGTTAAATTGGATTTTGGTTCTCTCAAGTTTTCTAGGTTGTTGGACTTAATTCAATCTAATGTATCTCATTGAATTAAAGTTGTTTAAATTTCTAAGGATTTATATTATGTGTCATTCACTGATGATTATTATAGAAGGACATGGGTATGTTTTATTAGAACTAAATACGAGGTTTTTAGTTGATTTAACGAACTTAAGTCTCTATTGGAAAATACAATTGGTTAGAGGATTAAGGTGGTTAGGACTACAAATGGAGGTAAGTTTTTTTCAACATAGTTTGATAAGTTTTGTAAATATAATGGAATCGAAATTCATCTGAAAAAATTGTATACCCATCAATATAATGTATTTTTAAAATTGATGAACCAAACATTGATAGAGAGATCTAGGAGTATGCTTAATGGAGCTATCTTAGAGAAGAATCTCTAGAAAAAAAAATGTACTACTACATCTTACTTTATTAACATGTCTTCCACATTAGATACTATGTATAAGACCCCTATGGAGGTATGGATGAGGAAGAATCCCTCACTTCAACATATTCATTTTTTTTGTTGTGAAGCATATGCTAATGTGCCTGAAGAGAAGTGGTCGAAGTTGGATAACAACGTTGTGAGATATATTTTGATTATATATGGTGTTGGAGTGAAAAGGTATAAGATATGGTATCATGTGGATGGAAAGGTTTTTTATAGAAGGAATGTTAATTTCAGATAAGTTAAGCGTTCTCCCATAGTGGTGTAGCTATAAGAGAATGATAAGAAGATATTGGTTCAACTATGACCTGATATCGAGAAATATGAACCAAATAGTCTGTTTGATTTTAGAGGTATATTTTATTTATATGATAACACTAATGAGCCTATAAATGTGAAAGATAAAATGGATATGGAAGATAAAGATTTCTATAAATTGTCCATGGATAAATAAATGGATGCACTTAGAAATAATGATACATGGGTGTAACATCCCGCTCTGGCGCACTGAGAACACGTATTATTCAAGGACACTTGCTCGCAAGTGATCTGGACCCTTTTGATGTTAGACCTTTTATATTTGATTATGATGTGATTGACAGATGACATGATGTGTTACTATTTGATGTAGACAGGTGCTAT
>JZKD02S0232348.1:235054-257845 GCA_000966675.3 Picea glauca
TTGGGTTAAAGACAATATAAAAATACCAATCTCTAGCATGCAAGAAAAAAATCATATCTCAATGGCTTAATGAATGGCAGTCAACCCAATAAATTAGATGGAAAATGTAATAACAAAGACATAGAAAATATGTAATCTTTAAATTTGTCCACTCACATATGAAACTCTTGATCCCAAATATCATCCAAGAAACAAGATAAATGTACTCAAATACAAATCTAATTATGAACAAGCAAACAATAAAGTTTCCATTGGATTACTCACAAACAAGATACATCAAATGCTTAGCAAAACATTAACATGCATTCAAGTAAGAAAAATATAGAAACATAGACAAGAATATAAATCTAACCATCAGATATACTTTTTCAATTAGTACTAGAATGAAATGTATCTTTGTCTTACAATTTGAAATAGAGTTTTCTACAAAATGGCCAATGGTTTCCAACCAATCAACCATTAATTATGTAAATCAGATCCCTTTTTATACACAACAATGAGTTTCTAAGGATCCTACTTTCTAGATATAGTTTTGATAAGATCCTATTATCTACATAGAACTTAGGAGACATATCCTCTCATACATATAATTTGGATCTTATTCAACCTAGTCTTTAGATAAATAACTTGATTTTTCACTAGTTATGATTTGATGATATATTCATATCTCACAAAATAAGGGGTGAATCTGATGCTGAGATGGTCCTTAAAGAATGGCTTGAAGAATGAACATCCCTATTGTAATGAGAAAATTCTCTATAGACTCGAATTACTTTAGCAACTGATGAAGATAAATATATAACAAGTCAATCGACAAGGTCTTCCTCAATTGCAAAGTTTTCTCCTGTATTTACCTTGCATATTCAAAAATACTATGCCTCTTTGTAGCTTTTGATGACATTTTTCAAAATATTTAGCATAGGAATTCCTTGTATTAAAAAAAATTCAAAATTGTATGATACCTCAAATTTTGAAATCTTTACTATATAATAGAAGCAGAACCTTTGGTCTGTCTTTGCTTCATATTGGTTTTCAAAACCACATTTTTCCAATAAAGTTTGATGTTTTCCTCTCTTACCTCTTTGAGAAATATTTATTGATCCTTGTTCGTCTTCTTAAGTTTCTATAAATTTTATTGTTGTTTGTATTTCCATTGTTCTATCATCTAGTTTTCCTTCTTTATTTTCGTAATCATGGTTTGCAATTCTTTAACCATGTATTTTTCTTCCATTTTTCTATTATGAATTAAGTATAATCCTCATTTCGAGCAGGACGTTTTAGGTCAGTGGAAAATTTTGGCTTTTTTACTCCAAAATTCATACTTATAACCCTTTGAAGATGATCCTCCAGTAGTCTCTTCTGCTTCAACACTTTTTGATATTTTTATTTCATGAACATCATGTAGCTCTTCTATCTCTGGGATGTAGTCAAATTATTTCTTGATCTCAGCCTTCTCTATATGGTATTCAAGAACAGTCAAATGGTATCATTTCAAAGAGGACTTGGTTAAACCTTCAGAGTTTAGACTTATCTTTTTTGTTTCCATAGTTACATGCCTCATTGGGTGCTCTACAATTTGTTTACATTTCTCATTATTTCTATGTTTCTCATGAAATATTGTCTCCACAGGTTCATTATATTTCTCCTCTCTAGGCTCCAATTTTAAATATTTCAACTTGTGTGAAGAAGTTATTGGTGAATGACCCTTTTCCTTCTCTATACTTTCCATCGTATCATAGTCAATGATAATTAAATTTTCTTTCTTAATAGAAGGATGGAATAAGGCCTTTGAATTTAGTCTTAGCTTACTAGTTTCCCTGGTTTTAGGTCTGCTAGGATAATTCCATACTAGCTCACTCTCTCCTTTATTGCTCAATTTATTACCTTTCACATCATCTACATGTTCATATTGTATGGAATGTTCAATCTTCTGCTTAGTCGATATTATGACCTGGATTCCTTTATAATTTTTAGGTTTGTATTTTGGACTAGGAGATTTATTCTAAGTTTGAAATTCCATATCTGACTCTGCTTTTAACGTCTTTCTTTGCATTCTGGTCACCTTGGCTACAAGGGAATTTTCCTATAATTCTTCACTCTCTTGTTGTGACCGCAACTTCCTTTTGATGGATTCAAGTATTCTAGACACAGGGGAAGTTTCTTTTTCTGAAATAGAAACTTTACAGACACTCTTTGCCTCATTTTTTTATTTATATTCTAGTGTGGCTTTAGCCTTCAATTCATGTTCTTCAAGATTGAGTGGTTCAAGCAACCAGTCCCAAGAACATTGAACTTCTCCCAAAACATACATAACCAAGGTATTGATAAGTCTTTGGTGAAATAAACTTTTACCAGTGGTTTCAGGATGGGTTTGTATCTTTTTAGACATCTTTGACAAGATTTTTAATAGAAAGGATGATAAACATAGAGGATTATCACCATTCAAATGCACCAGCAATCTAATATCTTAAAGAGGAACCAGGGAAAACATCCCTTCAAATGTAATGTACCTACGAATAATCATCAAAGTTGTCTTCCATTCTTTCTTTATCCAATTATGTGGAATAACCCGACTCCAGTTAGGGATTTGATGTTCTAGAAGTAAAAATTGATTCATGATTTCAACTAGAATAATCTCCTTATTCCATCATCTTTCTCCATATACTGAATACTGCATGAATTACCAATCAAATTCTATGTCACATGTATCAGAATGTTTCCCACCTCTATCTCAAACCAATCAAATTTTTTTGCAAACATCATGGAGATTTGTTCATGATAACTATGAAATCTAGAGAAAAAATTATACCACCATGCATCTTTGAACTTCTGCAATATTTGAGGATGATCCTCAGTCAATTCCAGGCCTTTTTTTCTAAACGAATAATTTTTCCACTTTTCTTAGGGGTCATGATACTAATTTTAATCCTTATAAATCTATGAGTGCTTAGGGTTCTGATCAATATTAATTTCATGACGTTTGGAAATATAAATGTTTTTGGATAATCGTTACCTAGAAAAAAATATATAATATAATACATAGATACATTGAATGACTCATGTGTCATATGTTAGAAATAATGTGTTGGTTGTGGAGCCTAATTATCTTCCATATTCAAGGGTCTTTGTTTTCAGTTTTGTTTATACTCCATGAAGATTGTTGGCATAGGGGTACACCCAAGGTTCAACTCTAACAACGCACCAGCAAGCCCTAACTACTGGTCCTTTCGATAACACCTGTGGAGTAGATGCAGTCTCACTCAAAGTAGCAATAGGGGGTTTTAGGATAGAGGTGTCTACAACTAGCGGAAATGGAAAGTCGATCCAAGACAACAACACACAACAATCTAGAGATTCTTTACCACCCTTAACCTACTTTGCAAGTTATATCTCAAATCTATCAGAACAATGCATCGAAAATATAACAGATGACAATTAACAAAGCATCAATCACACATAACAACAAGATATACGTGGTTCACCCTCTCCCTAGGGCTACATCCACATAACTCTGTTTCTTGATATATTATGTGAAAACATACAGTTCTATCTACACACTTAGCTTGCAGATCTCTCGCTCTCTCTTTATCTCCTCCCTGTGCACCCAGTTGAAGATCTTACAATATAGACTCTCTGCAATAACCTCCTTCTCTCTCACACACACACAAAAACTACACTAAAAAGAGCATTTACCATAATAGTACAAACCAATTATTGAGAAACAACCAATAAAAGCCCCTCTTCTCTCATCTAGGTCTTTATTTAGGTCTTTATTTATACATTTCATGACAATGTCTAGGTGTCAAAACCCTAGATCCAAAAACCTAGGTGTCTAAAACCTTAGGTTCACTTGACCCGCTTTTTTAGGGATTCGTCAACCTATCTTTCCTTCTTACCCGCGAGGTGATCAAAGCATTTGTCGATGGATTTTTACTCTTGTTGAGTTGTCCACGATCCATATTCTTTGTTTATCTATCTTCCTTGATCTTCTCATTCAATGGATCACCTTCCCTTACTTTTCTCCTTCTTTTCCACTTCTTTGACCACTTCGACCCATTCTCAGTCAATTTGTCTTCTGTGCAGTTTGTACTTCACCTTTTTTCCTTAATATTTACTTTCTTCCATAACCAAGGGTGAAAAGGACCCCAACACTCACATGTGACTCATCCTGAGTCACTGCAAGACTGGACCTTTTATTTCACTTCAACTTCAGACTACGTAGAGTAGCCTATGATTTTTGCTTTGTCCCTCCCTTCCTTGTGCAGGCTGTCTTTTCTGTGTCTGGTAGCCAATTTCAACTACACCTGGGACCTAGACCCTTCTTCTTATTCTTTTATTGAGAGTTATGAGGCAACTGGTTGTCATAGTATAATTTCAACTGGCTCCCATTTACCAAATCTTCCTTTCATTTTCCATTCATGGTCTTCAATTGCTCAACTCCTCCTTCTGTGATGTAGGAAACCTCAAATGGTCTTATCCAATGTGTCATGAACTTCTCTGGGTGCTTGATGAACTTTTTGTCATATATCAATACCAAATATCCTTGTTTGATCATTTTTCCCCTGATGTGTCTAACATGATAAGCCTTTTATCTTTCTTTCTATATCTTCTAATGAAATCCTGCAATAAACATGTCTTATTCCAAATCTACCAATTGCACAATCCTATCTTGTACAATGCATGTGTCATCCATACCTGTAAATGTTTCAATTATTAAGCTAGGAACCAAGTATTCCATAGTTACCACTGCTCCCAAGCCATATACCAACTTAAATGGGGTTTGTGTTGTTAACTTCTTACAAGTGGTTCTATAGGCACATAATACTATTGGAATTCTTAAATCCCAATCATCTTTGTCCACACTACAAATATTCGTTGGTGTTGTCTCCAAGTTCTTATTAAAATCTTAGATTGTACCGTTCACTTGTGGGTGGTATGGTGTACTCTTCTGATGATGAACTTCAAATTCTTGAGTCAAGGGTTCAATAGTTTTATTAATAAAATGAGTACCTTGATCGCTCATAAGGGTGTTTGGGCATCCAAACCTTGTTATGATATCCTCAAATATAAATTGTGTAGTTGTAATTTCACTACAGTCCCTCACTACTCTGGCTTCTGTCCATCTGGTCAAATACTTTATCACAGTGATAACGTATCTCACTCCTTTGCGCATTCCTGGTGGGTTAATAGGTCCCACAAAATCAATGGCCCATTTCTCAAATGCCTGTAAAGTTAGCTGAGGTGCTAAAGGCATCTCATCTCTTCTAGACAGTTTCCCAACTCTTTGGCATATATCATAGGCTCTGTAGTGTTCCTTAGAATCTTTGTGTAAATTGGGCCACTAGAGGCCAACTCTAAGAATTTTTTTTGTTGTTTACTTCACTGAATAGTGTCCTCCTGTGATGCCTTCATGTGATTTTGCCATAATCAATGGTCTTTCTGCCTTCATAGCACATCTACTCAAGATCTCATTGGGTCCCATCTTATATAGTTGTCTATCTATAAGTCAAAAATCTATAGCACGAACTACCAATTGTTTCTTATGAATGATTGTTTATTCACGAGGTGCCATTCTTGTGGACAAGAACTGAACTATCTCGATGAAGTGATCATTGAATTTCCTGATGGCCAACAACTACACATCTAGAAGTGTATCCTCCAGACTAGTATGTTCCACTCCGTGCTCTAATATGGACAAGTGATCAGGTCCCTTATTCATTCTTCCTAGCTTGACCACAATCTAAAAATTGTATTCCTGGAATAGCAATAGCCATATGCATATTCTTCCCCCCAACACTGGCTTGTTGACTAAGTATTTCAATGAAAAATGATCATTAAAGATCTTAAAGTGTCGTCCCAACAAGTAGTGTTGAAATTTCCGCAGTGCATACACCATGGCTAAACCTTCTCTTTTTGTGGTGGTGTAATTTATCTTGGTTGTAGAGAGCTTCCTACTAGCGAAGGCTAGCGGGTGATTAATATCTCCTGCTCCTAGTTGTAATAACACTTATCCTAATGCAATAGATGAAGCATCAACATGGACGTGGAATTCCTTACTCCAATCTAGGAAAACCAAAATAGGCACAGTGACAATTTTTTGCTTTAGTGTGTCGAAGCTCTACTGACATTCTTCTGACCATTGAAACTTACAATATTTATTTAAAATATTTTCAATCGGTGTTCTTATCTGTGCATATCCCTTAATGAACTTTTTGTAGTATCCATTATGCCCTGGCGCAGTGCATAGTTGTCTAACCGAAGTAGGGGGAGGTATATCGACAATGATGGAAATCTTGGAAGGATCTACCAACAATCCCTGCTTACATACAATATGCCCTAGCAACACTCCAAAGGGTGAAAAGAAAATACATTTTTTTAAATTTAGGGCAATCCCACATTGCCTACATTTATCTAACATCAATCTTAAACAGTCAATATGGTCTTTCAATAAGCTAAAAACAATCTAATCATCAAAATAGGATTCCAAAAATTTATGTAAAAAATCCTTGAATGCTTCGACCACCACCCTGGAAAATATGGTTGGTGCATTCTTCAAGCAAAAGGGCATCACTATGTACTGAAAAGAACCCCATTCTATCGCAAATGTGGTCTTATATCTATCTTACTTAGCAATATTGATCTAATGGTAACATGAAAATCCATATGTAGGAGTAGACCTCATGTCCTCCTACATTATCTAACACTTCTTCGGTAAACGGTGTAGGGAAGGGTTCATGTAGGCATGCATCATTCAGTTTCCTTAGATCTACACAAATCCTGATTTCTCCTGTCTTCTTATCCTGAATCACCATAGGGATAATCCACTCTCATTCTTAAACAGGTTCTATGATTCTAGCCTCCATCATTCTGTCTAATTAAATCTCGACTTCTTGGTTATACTTGGGATTTAGTCTGTAGGGTCTCTTCTTGAATAGCCTTGCTTGTTTCAACGAGATCTTCATTTATCTAATGGGCTCTTTAATGCCTTTCATGTTGGTGAACTTGGTTGGAAACAAGTCCTGATATTCATGCAATAATTTTTTTATTTTATCAATAGTGGCATCATCCCAATAATCTCCAATGTTCGTCAACTTAGGTGCTTGCATTGTTCCAATATTAACTTTCTTGATTTTGATTGGTTGTCCAATGAAAGGTAGTTTAACCCCTGGCCCTTCTATGTCTCTTTGTCCTTTAGTTTCTATGATGTTCAAATTCCTAGGATCATCATATTCATCATCATTGACATTGTAACAACCTTGTAATTTATGAAGAGGTGTAGTCCATTCATCTTCCTTTTGCTCAACAGGGAGGTTAGGTGCCTCCTCAAAGACTTTATGTTTTACAACTTGTAAATCCTGATCTAGTGTGGGGTGTTGACCTTCAAATAAAAATGAAGTTCTAAAGTTATGGGTCATACCATACCAATCTAAAGTGGTGAGGCACAGTTCCTCTTGAAGATAACATTTGATAGGCGTTGTGTCCAAAGTTTTAATGAATTTATGCAGCCACCGTCCTTGAGGAATGTTTCTCCATGCCTCCTCACACCTCCACACATGGTCCTTAGGACAACTCTGACATGTGTATCGAACATTGTATCCTTCAACTTGGTTTGAAACCCGCGTTGTCATCAAAGTGTGACATTGCACCCACTCTGCGATGTTCTTCTTGTGTGTTCCCCACCATCTTGTTGGTGTTTCTTTCAAGGCTTCATTGAGTGCCAAAATCCTCTACTATACTGGTACAATTTCTTCAAATTCCAAAAAGAATGTTTCTAAATTATTTAAGCCATCTGATGTGGGAAATTTACTTACTTATGTGTCAATACAGTGAACTTCCCAGGTCAATCTGGCACACCTCCTCATAGATATTTCATACAACTCGTTCTTATAGTTCTCCAGTGCTTCTTATAAATCTAACGAGCATACACTTTCACTTCGCTAGCTTAGGTTTCCATCTGTCGTAGGATTAATGTAATCATGTTGTCTTGCTGTCAATTTATATATATTCTCTAGTTCATAAGCACGATATTCTTCTCTCATGGGTTCTATGTATCTACAACCTTCATCGGGATCAAGAGCTACAATCACCCTAATTCCATCACCTTCAAACATCATTCTACTTTTATTTAAGTCAACCACAATAGAATTTTTGAAATCCCAATCAATTCCTAACAACGCGAGATAAGGACATATATCATCAACTATCTCAATTACTTCAAAGTCTACAAACATCCTTACCCCATCGATGTCCATAGGAACATGCTCCAATATTCCAAAGGGGCTTAATGCCTATGGATTATCCATCTTGAGCCTAATAGGGGAATAGATCAACTTAGGTTTTCCCATCAATGCCCAGGTCTGCTTCATCATAACATTGACTTCTAATCCCAAGTCGAGGACCACGTAGTCTATATCATAGTCTCAAATATGAGCATTAAGGTGTAGTTCCTCTTTTTTCCTTCTCTTTCTCGATAATTGATGTACTACTCTATTCAGCAGAGGATCTACCTTCCCTCGCTCATACTGTTTGATCAAGAGTTTCAGTTCTTTCACAATGCTTTCATCCTTAATCAAATCAATGAACGTATACAAGAAACTGACAAGATTTCTTACCTCTTTTCCCTCTCCAGGTGAGGCACACTGATCGAATGCCAAGGGCATTCCACATTATNCTTCAGAGTTTAGACTTATCTTTTTTGTTTCCATAGTTACATGCCTCATTGGGTGCTCTACAATTTGTTTACATTTCTCATTATTTCTATGTTTCTCATGAAATATTGTCTCCACAGGTTCATTATATTTCTCCTCTCTAGGCTCCAATTTTAAATATTTCAACTTGTGTGAAGAAGTTATTGGTGAATGACCCTTTTCCTTCTCTATACTTTCCATCGTATCATAGTCAATGATAATTAAATTTTCTTTCTTAATAGAAGGATGGAATAAGGCCTTTGAATTTAGTCTTAGCTTACTAGTTTCCCTGGTTTTAGGTCTGCTAGGATAATTCCATACTAGCTCACTCTCTCCTTTATTGCTCAATTTATTACCTTTCACATCATCTACATGTTCATATTGTATGGAATGTTCAATCTTCTGCTTAGTCGATATTATGACCTGGATTCCTTTATAATTTTTAGGTTTGTATTTTGGACTAGGAGATTTATTCTAAGTTTGAAATTCCATATCTGACTCTGCTTTTAACGTCTTTCTTTGCATTCTGGTCACCTTGGCTACAAGGGAATTTTCCTATAATTCTTCACTCTCTTGTTGTGACCGCAACTTCCTTTTGATGGATTCAAGTATTCTAGACACAGGGGAAGTTTCTTTTTCTGAAATAGAAACTTTACAGACACTCTTTGCCTCATTTTTTTATTTATATTCTAGTGTGGCTTTAGCCTTCAATTCATGTTCTTCAAGATTGAGTGGTTCAAGCAACCAGTCCCAAGAACATTGAACTTCTCCCAAAACATACATAACCAAGGTATTGATAAGTCTTTGGTGAAATAAACTTTTACCAGTGGTTTCAGGATGGGTTTGTATCTTTTTAGACATCTTTGACAAGATTTTTAATAGAAAGGATGATAAACATAGAGGATTATCACCATTCAAATGCACCAGCAATCTAATATCTTAAAGAGGAACCAGGGAAAACATCCCTTCAAATGTAATGTACCTACGAATAATCATCAAAGTTGTCTTCCATTCTTTCTTTATCCAATTATGTGGAATAACCCGACTCCAGTTAGGGATTTGATGTTCTAGAAGTAAAAATTGATTCATGATTTCAACTAGAATAATCTCCTTATTCCATCATCTTTCTCCATATACTGAATACTGCATGAATTACCAATCAAATTCTATGTCACATGTATCAGAATGTTTCCCACCTCTATCTCAAACCAATCAAATTTTTTTGCAAACATCATGGAGATTTGTTCATGATAACTATGAAATCTAGAGAAAAAATTATACCACCATGCATCTTTGAACTTCTGCAATATTTGAGGATGATCCTCAGTCAATTCCAGGCCTTTTTTTCTAAACGAATAATTTTTCCACTTTTCTTAGGGGTCATGATACTAATTTTAATCCTTATAAATCTATGAGTGCTTAGGGTTCTGATCAATATTAATTTCATGACGTTTGGAAATATAAATGTTTTTGGATAATCGTTACCTAGAAAAAAATATATAATATAATACATAGATACATTGAATGACTCATGTGTCATATGTTAGAAATAATGTGTTGGTTGTGGAGCCTAATTATCTTCCATATTCAAGGGTCTTTGTTTTCAGTTTTGTTTATACTCCATGAAGATTGTTGGCATAGGGGTACACCCAAGGTTCAACTCTAACAACGCACCAGCAAGCCCTAACTACTGGTCCTTTCGATAACACCTGTGGAGTAGATGCAGTCTCACTCAAAGTAGCAATAGGGGGTTTTAGGATAGAGGTGTCTACAACTAGCGGAAATGGAAAGTCGATCCAAGACAACAACACACAACAATCTAGAGATTCTTTACCACCCTTAACCTACTTTGCAAGTTATATCTCAAATCTATCAGAACAATGCATCGAAAATATAACAGATGACAATTAACAAAGCATCAATCACACATAACAACAAGATATACGTGGTTCACCCTCTCCCTAGGGCTACATCCACATAACTCTGTTTCTTGATATATTATGTGAAAACATACAGTTCTATCTACACACTTAGCTTGCAGATCTCTCGCTCTCTCTTTATCTCCTCCCTGTGCACCCAGTTGAAGATCTTACAATATAGACTCTCTGCAATAACCTCCTTCTCTCTCACACACACACAAAAACTACACTAAAAAGAGCATTTACCATAATAGTACAAACCAATTATTGAGAAACAACCAATAAAAGCCCCTCTTCTCTCATCTAGGTCTTTATTTAGGTCTTTATTTATACATTTCATGACAATGTCTAGGTGTCAAAACCCTAGATCCAAAAACCTAGGTGTCTAAAACCTTAGGTTCACTTGACCCGCTTTTTTAGGGATTCGTCAACCTATCTTTCCTTCTTACCCGCGAGGTGATCAAAGCATTTGTCGATGGATTTTTACTCTTGTTGAGTTGTCCACGATCCATATTCTTTGTTTATCTATCTTCCTTGATCTTCTCATTCAATGGATCACCTTCCCTTACTTTTCTCCTTCTTTTCCACTTCTTTGACCACTTCGACCCATTCTCAGTCAATTTGTCTTCTGTGCAGTTTGTACTTCACCTTTTTTCCTTAATATTTACTTTCTTCCATAACCAAGGGTGAAAAGGACCCCAACACTCACATGTGACTCATCCTGAGTCACTGCAAGACTGGACCTTTTATTTCACTTCAACTTCAGACTACGTAGAGTAGCCTATGATTTTTGCTTTGTCCCTCCCTTCCTTGTGCAGGCTGTCTTTTCTGTGTCTGGTAGCCAATTTCAACTACACCTGGGACCTAGACCCTTCTTCTTATTCTTTTATTGAGAGTTATGAGGCAACTGGTTGTCATAGTATAATTTCAACTGGCTCCCATTTACCAAATCTTCCTTTCATTTTCCATTCATGGTCTTCAATTGCTCAACTCCTCCTTCTGTGATGTAGGAAACCTCAAATGGTCTTATCCAATGTGTCATGAACTTCTCTGGGTGCTTGATGAACTTTTTGTCATATATCAATACCAAATATCCTTGTTTGATCATTTTTCCCCTGATGTGTCTAACATGATAAGCCTTTTATCTTTCTTTCTATATCTTCTAATGAAATCCTGCAATAAACATGTCTTATTCCAAATCTACCAATTGCACAATCCTATCTTGTACAATGCATGTGTCATCCATACCTGTAAATGTTTCAATTATTAAGCTAGGAACCAAGTATTCCATAGTTACCACTGCTCCCAAGCCATATACCAACTTAAATGGGGTTTGTGTTGTTAACTTCTTACAAGTGGTTCTATAGGCACATAATACTATTGGAATTCTTAAATCCCAATCATCTTTGTCCACACTACAAATATTCGTTGGTGTTGTCTCCAAGTTCTTATTAAAATCTTAGATTGTACCGTTCACTTGTGGGTGGTATGGTGTACTCTTCTGATGATGAACTTCAAATTCTTGAGTCAAGGGTTCAATAGTTTTATTAATAAAATGAGTACCTTGATCGCTCATAAGGGTGTTTGGGCATCCAAACCTTGTTATGATATCCTCAAATATAAATTGTGTAGTTGTAATTTCACTACAGTCCCTCACTACTCTGGCTTCTGTCCATCTGGTCAAATACTTTATCACAGTGATAACGTATCTCACTCCTTTGCGCATTCCTGGTGGGTTAATAGGTCCCACAAAATCAATGGCCCATTTCTCAAATGCCTGTAAAGTTAGCTGAGGTGCTAAAGGCATCTCATCTCTTCTAGACAGTTTCCCAACTCTTTGGCATATATCATAGGCTCTGTAGTGTTCCTTAGAATCTTTGTGTAAATTGGGCCACTAGAGGCCAACTCTAAGAATTTTTTTTGTTGTTTACTTCACTGAATAGTGTCCTCCTGTGATGCCTTCATGTGATTTTGCCATAATCAATGGTCTTTCTGCCTTCATAGCACATCTACTCAAGATCTCATTGGGTCCCATCTTATATAGTTGTCTATCTATAAGTCAAAAATCTATAGCACGAACTACCAATTGTTTCTTATGAATGATTGTTTATTCACGAGGTGCCATTCTTGTGGACAAGAACTGAACTATCTCGATGAAGTGATCATTGAATTTCCTGATGGCCAACAACTACACATCTAGAAGTGTATCCTCCAGACTAGTATGTTCCACTCCGTGCTCTAATATGGACAAGTGATCAGGTCCCTTATTCATTCTTCCTAGCTTGACCACAATCTAAAAATTGTATTCCTGGAATAGCAATAGCCATATGCATATTCTTCCCCCCAACACTGGCTTGTTGACTAAGTATTTCAATGAAAAATGATCATTAAAGATCTTAAAGTGTCGTCCCAACAAGTAGTGTTGAAATTTCCGCAGTGCATACACCATGGCTAAACCTTCTCTTTTTGTGGTGGTGTAATTTATCTTGGTTGTAGAGAGCTTCCTACTAGCGAAGGCTAGCGGGTGATTAATATCTCCTGCTCCTAGTTGTAATAACACTTATCCTAATGCAATAGATGAAGCATCAACATGGACGTGGAATTCCTTACTCCAATCTAGGAAAACCAAAATAGGCACAGTGACAATTTTTTGCTTTAGTGTGTCGAAGCTCTACTGACATTCTTCTGACCATTGAAACTTACAATATTTATTTAAAATATTTTCAATCGGTGTTCTTATCTGTGCATATCCCTTAATGAACTTTTTGTAGTATCCATTATGCCCTGGCGCAGTGCATAGTTGTCTAACCGAAGTAGGGGGAGGTATATCGACAATGATGGAAATCTTGGAAGGATCTACCAACAATCCCTGCTTACATACAATATGCCCTAGCAACACTCCAAAGGGTGAAAAGAAAATACATTTTTTTAAATTTAGGGCAATCCCACATTGCCTACATTTATCTAACATCAATCTTAAACAGTCAATATGGTCTTTCAATAAGCTAAAAACAATCTAATCATCAAAATAGGATTCCAAAAATTTATGTAAAAAATCCTTGAATGCTTCGACCACCACCCTGGAAAATATGGTTGGTGCATTCTTCAAGCAAAAGGGCATCACTATGTACTGAAAAGAACCCCATTCTATCGCAAATGTGGTCTTATATCTATCTTACTTAGCAATATTGATCTAATGGTAACATGAAAATCCATATGTAGGAGTAGACCTCATGTCCTCCTACATTATCTAACACTTCTTCGGTAAACGGTGTAGGGAAGGGTTCATGTAGGCATGCATCATTCAGTTTCCTTAGATCTACACAAATCCTGATTTCTCCTGTCTTCTTATCCTGAATCACCATAGGGATAATCCACTCTCATTCTTAAACAGGTTCTATGATTCTAGCCTCCATCATTCTGTCTAATTAAATCTCGACTTCTTGGTTATACTTGGGATTTAGTCTGTAGGGTCTCTTCTTGAATAGCCTTGCTTGTTTCAACGAGATCTTCATTTATCTAATGGGCTCTTTAATGCCTTTCATGTTGGTGAACTTGGTTGGAAACAAGTCCTGATATTCATGCAATAATTTTTTTATTTTATCAATAGTGGCATCATCCCAATAATCTCCAATGTTCGTCAACTTAGGTGCTTGCATTGTTCCAATATTAACTTTCTTGATTTTGATTGGTTGTCCAATGAAAGGTAGTTTAACCCCTGGCCCTTCTATGTCTCTTTGTCCTTTAGTTTCTATGATGTTCAAATTCCTAGGATCATCATATTCATCATCATTGACATTGTAACAACCTTGTAATTTATGAAGAGGTGTAGTCCATTCATCTTCCTTTTGCTCAACAGGGAGGTTAGGTGCCTCCTCAAAGACTTTATGTTTTACAACTTGTAAATCCTGATCTAGTGTGGGGTGTTGACCTTCAAATAAAAATGAAGTTCTAAAGTTATGGGTCATACCATACCAATCTAAAGTGGTGAGGCACAGTTCCTCTTGAAGATAACATTTGATAGGCGTTGTGTCCAAAGTTTTAATGAATTTATGCAGCCACCGTCCTTGAGGAATGTTTCTCCATGCCTCCTCACACCTCCACACATGGTCCTTAGGACAACTCTGACATGTGTATCGAACATTGTATCCTTCAACTTGGTTTGAAACCCGCGTTGTCATCAAAGTGTGACATTGCACCCACTCTGCGATGTTCTTCTTGTGTGTTCCCCACCATCTTGTTGGTGTTTCTTTCAAGGCTTCATTGAGTGCCAAAATCCTCTACTATACTGGTACAATTTCTTCAAATTCCAAAAAGAATGTTTCTAAATTATTTAAGCCATCTGATGTGGGAAATTTACTTACTTATGTGTCAATACAGTGAACTTCCCAGGTCAATCTGGCACACCTCCTCATAGATATTTCATACAACTCGTTCTTATAGTTCTCCAGTGCTTCTTATAAATCTAACGAGCATACACTTTCACTTCGCTAGCTTAGGTTTCCATCTGTCGTAGGATTAATGTAATCATGTTGTCTTGCTGTCAATTTATATATATTCTCTAGTTCATAAGCACGATATTCTTCTCTCATGGGTTCTATGTATCTACAACCTTCATCGGGATCAAGAGCTGCAATCACCCTAATTCCATCACCTTCAAACATCATTCTACTTTTATTTAAGTCAACCACAATAGAATTTTTGAAATCCCAATCAATTCCTAACAACGCGAGATAAGCACGTATATCATCAACTATCTCAATTAATTCAAAGTCTACAAACATCCTTACCCCATCGATGTCCATAGGAACATGCTCCAATATTCCAAAGGGGCTTAATGCCTATGGATTATCCATATTGAGCCTAATAGGGGAATAGATCAACTTAGGTTTTCCCATCAATGCCTAGGTCTGCTTCGTCATAACATTGACTTCTAATCCCAAGTCGAGGACCACGTAGTCTATATCATAGTCTCAAATATGAGCATTAAGGTGTAGTTCCTCTTTTTTCCTTCTCTTTCTCGATAATTTATGTACTACTCTATTCAGCAGAGGATCTACCTTCCCTAGCTCATACTGTTTGATCAAGAGTTTCAGTTCTTTCACAATGCTTTCATCCTTAATCAAATCAATGAATGTATATAAGAAACTGACAAGATTTCTTACCTCTTTTCCCTCTCCGGGTGAGGCACACTGATCGAATTCCAAGGGCATTCCACATTATTTCAATTCTAGTTCTGCCTTAGATGAAGAATCTCGTTCTCTTATAAATTCTCTTCTTGCTTCCTCAAACGTCTATTTTTCTTTCCTTGGATCAAATCGTTATGTCTTCTCTGCAACTCTTCTGATCCTTGATTCTTATGTAGTCTTTCCTAGAGTCACCATGTCTTCTCCTGTAACAATGCCTCCTCTAGTGATAACAACGACTCTGGGATTATCTCTACGAGGTCAGGCTAATATTAGTTGTACCTGATGGTTTCCTCTGCATCTCTCCTGGAGTTTTTCTAACAATGTTGGACATTCCTCAATAACATGTTCAAATGAATTGTATTAACTGCAAGTGGTACAAGGATTCTGACAATCCCTTGCCAAGTGACCTAGTTGGGTGTAGTTATAACAAATGATCTAACCTCGACCTCGACTCATTCCTCCTCCTCTTCCTCTTCCTCTGAATCCACCACAAGGGTTGAAGTTTCCTCTTCCTGGGGAGTTAAACTGCATAGCATTTCCCTCCTACTGCATCTCTCCTTGAATTCTATATATATCTCTTGACCTTTCATGCAAGAGGTCATAATCCCTACAGTCCTTCTCATCATGCCCCATAGATTTAAAGAATGTGAAGTAAATATTGGTAGGTATGTGGACATATTTTTGCATGTAATAACATTCACCAGGGTGATGTCTATTTTTACATACCTCACACCAGGGTAGAGTAACCTTGTTCAACATGCTCAGAGCTCTAGAGGCCAAGTACTTGTTAAATAGGGGACAATGCTCCTTATCATGGCCCTCTGATTTGCATCTTATGCACCAGATTTATTCTCTTTTATCATTTCTATTTTCTTTCTTCATATCTTCAACCTGCATAGATAAGCTAGTTAGATGACTCAAAATTTGACTCATACCTAAGATGGATTCTCCCATAGGGGCTTATTCTAGTTTCATGGTGATATCCAATGCCTCATCCTGTGAAGCGACCTTCTGTTGCATTAGAGGATCTCTAATGTGTGGTAAGAGGGAAGAAATGAACCATTCCATGTTTTTCTCATCTGGAATCTGAAAACTCAAATGACCTGTCAATTTCCTAAACCTCTGATCAAGCTCCCAAATAGGTTCATCTACTCTCTGCTTGATTTCTTTCAGTTCTGTAACTCACTGTAACTCTCACTTGGGTTTCTTGAATTTTGCAATCAACACAGTCTTGATATCTTTAAACAATTTAGGTTGTGCAGTCCTTTTAACAAACTTCATGTACCATCTCAGTGCGCGGTCTCTCAAGGTAGTACTAAACTAATCTCTCTTAACATATTCGTCATTGACTTTATTAATACTCTATACAGCTTCACATAAGAACCAGTGTTGATCAAGATCTTCAGGTCCATGTCCTCCAAAGATAGGTAACCTCATTTCATATTCCATATATCTTCCTAGGTTTCTTGACTAAGTATGTGTTGAACTACTGGTAACAGTGCTCAGAGTGCTCTGATAACTCTGGATACTCTGGTTACTTAGTGTTTCTAAAATAAAAGTAGGAGTAATAGTACTTACTTCGATGGTAGGTGTAGTTCGTGAAGTTTGTGATTCTTCACGGTGAGGTTCTTCACTCTTCCCTAGAAGACTCTGAATGTTCCTTATTCAATAATTCTTCTTCTTCTCCACTATAGAGCCCTTCATCCTGTGCCATTGGCTCATGAGGTTTCTCAAACGGTTTCACCAGAGGAACCTCTCTAAAGGTTCTCCCACTACGCCTATGTCCAACCTATGTGTCGCTATCGTTGTCTAAGTTCTCAAACATTAGCTTTTCAATCCGACTGATTATTGTACCTTCAATATGTTCTTCTCATGTAATAACATCTTGATCTTCAACTTCAAAAAGTGTAAAAATTTTACTCTTGGTCCCTTAAAGAAATATCTCTCTGCTTGGTTATATGACTCTACTCTGTCAATAGAAAACTTGGTAATGTACCCTCCAATGGTGCTATCAAACTAGTGATCTACTGCTCTTGACCTTCTTGATCAACGTCGACATCCAAACCACAAGTGGTCTAGATCTGATCTCAAACTGGGTATCTTCTAATATGGCTAACCACTCGTATAACTCTTTATAAATTACTCCAAAGAAAATCTCTTGTATGTCATTGAATATGTACCTTCCCAACCAGTCTTATGTACTAAGATTAGGTTTCTTGTTCTGAGCTTCATAAAATTATTTTTTGGTTCTTCTATCCACTTCTGAATCTTTGTCTTTGATGGAAACCACCTTGAAATTCCCTCAAGAAGATATCGGTCCCGACAACAGAACCATTTTTTGGCACCAGGGAAGACCCATGGCTCAACTCTAATAATGCACCAACAAGCCCTAACTATTGGCCCTTTCAGAAATCCCTTTGAAACAGATGAAGTCTCACTCTAACTAGAAATAGGGGGTTGCAGGACATAGGTGTCTACAACAAGGGGAAATGCAAAGTCGATCCAAGGAAACAAGACACACCGATCTAGATATTCTTTACCACCCTTAACCTACATCGCAATTTATATATTAGATCTATCACAACAATGCATCAACAATATAATAGATGGAAATTAACACAACATCAATCACACACAATAACAAGATATACGTGGTTCACCCTCTCCCTAGGGATACGTCCACAAAACTGTGTTTCTTGATATATTATGTGAAAACATAAAGTTATATATACACACCTAGCTTGCAGATCTCTCTCTCTTTTTCTCTTCTCCCTATGCACCTAGCTACAGGGTTGACCTTAGCACCCAGCTGAATATCTTACAATACAGACTCTCTACAATAGCCTTCTTCTCTCTCTCTCACAACAACTACACTCAACAACCATTCACCACAATAGTACGAACCAATTATTGAGAAACAACCAATAACAACCCCTCTTCTCTCATCTAGGTCTTTATTTATACATTTCATGACAACGCATAGGTGTCAAAACCTTATATCAAAAACTCTAGGTGTCTAAAAACCTAGGTCCACTTAACTTGCATTTTTAGGGCTTCTCCAGCCTATCTTTCCTTCTTTCCCACGAGGTGCTCCAAGCATCTGTCGGTGGATTTTTCTTCTTGTTGAGTTCTCCACAATCCATATTCTTTGTTGATCTCTCTTCCTTGATCTTCTCGCTCAACAACTCACTTTACTTTACTTCACTCCTTTTTCTCTTCTTTGACCACTTCGACCCATTCTCAATCAGTGTGTCTTCCGCGCAGTTTGTACTTCTCCTTTCCTCCTTAATATTTTATTTCTTCCATAACCAAGGGCCAACAAAGACTTTACACCTTAGAAGAATGTACATTCATCCATTCAGGGAAGTGCAGGGGGTATTACCCCCCTATGAGGTTTGGGGGTGAATTCCCCAAAGGAAACATTGCCTTGTAAATGTATATTGTAATTTCATTGTAAATATGGACCGTTCATTATAAGGTCACGGATCCGTAAATAGAAGTTTTTTTAGGGTTTTTTTCCCTAGAAGGAAACCCTCTTTTATGAAGGAAATGTATTGTGGCTATGCATCATTGTGAATATTGTATTCTGAGAGAGGATATTGTGAGAGAAAGAAGAGGAAGTTACAAAGGGTCTGATGTAGGATGTATCCCTTCATTTGTTGGATAATAATAAAGGAAGGACCTAGCCATTTATCTGGTGGATGTAGACCACAATGGGTGAACCACATATATCTATGTCTCTATTGTATTGTGAATATTCTATGTTTTATTTACACATTTGTTTTATTTTATTGCTCTGCGATCCTGTTTTTATAACAACTAGTATGAAAGCGAAATGTAACTCGCAGGAAAAGAGGGTTCATGATTCGAGTGGGAGCAATGGCAGAATATGGAAAGATTAGGGTCGATAAATTTAATGGCCAAAACTACCAGTTATGGAAGATGAAGATGGAAGATTATTTATATCAGAAGGATCTATTCCTACCATTGGGAGAAATAGAAAAGAATTTGATGGCTGTGAAGGATGAAGAATGGGAGATTCTTGACATAAAGGCTCTAGGAACAATACAGCTAAGCCTGGAAACGTCGGTGGCTTTCAATATTTTGAAAGAAAAGACAACGAAGGATCTAATCGATGCATTAGCTAAACTATATGAAAAAACCTTGGCATCCAAGAAGGTATTTATAATGAAGAGATTATTTAATATGAATATGTCAAAAGGTGGGTCTATTGCAGATCATTTAAATGAATTTAATATAGTTACTAATCAACTAAGTTCTATAAAAGTGGATTTTTATGATGAGGCTAGGGCTCTTCTAATCTTTTTCTCATTTCTAGAAAGATGGAATGACTTGGTCATGGTTTTAAGTGACTCTCTGTCTGGTTCAAATACTTTGAAATTTCATGATGTTGTTGGTTTTATCCTTAGTGAGGAAATGTGATGGAAAAGCATAGGTGAGACATCAGGTAATGCATTGAACATGGAGAATAGGAGAAGCAAAAAGGATAGAGGAAAGGTCTCAAGGAATTGTGGGAATTCTAGGAAGGGAATATCCAAATCCAAACTTGAAAAGATAGAGTGTTGGAATTGTTGGAAGAAAGGACATATGAAAAAAGAATGTCAAGCTCCAAAGAGACAAACAGATAGACATCAGGGGAAAAATTAGGAATCAAATGTAACAGGTGATGTGTTACAATATGCTTTGATTATTTATATAGATAATATTTATGAGTCTTGGGTGGTAGATCCAGGAGCTTCATTTCATTCCACACCCGATAGGAAACATATTCTAGATTATGTTCAAGGTGATTTTGGATAGGTTCATTTGGGTGATGATGCACCGTGAAAAATTGTTGGAATGGGAAAGGTAAAAATAAAGAAATGAAATGGAAAACAATGGTTGTTGAAGGAGGTAAGACATGTTCCATATCTAAGGAAAAGTCTAATTTCAACAGTGCAGTTGGAAAGTGAAGGTTGTATATCCATATTTACAAATAAGGTGTGGAAGGTCACCAAAGGATCATCAATGATAGAAAAAGGATAAAAGGTAGGTAAATTGTATTTATGTACTGGTAATATTGACTCTTCTATCTCTTTAGATTCTATAGGAGTGGATACAATATTGTGGCATCATAGTCTTGGACACATGAGTGAGAAGGGGATGCAGATACTTCACAAAATAAATTTGTTTCTAGATCTTAAACAAATTGATTTGGACTTNATCTCTTGGTGGATCTCATTATTATGTTACTTTTATTGATGATGCAACTAGAAAAACTTAGGTTTATTGCATTCGACAAAAATATGATGTTTTTGATACTTTTAAGAAATGGAAATCTTTGGTTCAAAATGAGATAGGAAAAAGGTTGAAGTGTCTCAGATCAGATAATGGAGGTGAATATTGCAGCAAGGAGTTTGATGATTACTATTCATACCATGGGATTCATAGAGAGATGACACTTCCAAGAAAACCACAAGAAAATGGTGTGCCAAAAAGGATAAATAGGGAAATCATGGAGCATGGAAGGAGTATGAGATTCCATGCTAGTTTTCCCTTACATTTCTAGGCAGATGGTGTAGATACTATTTTTTACTTAATAAACAAAGGACCTTCAAGATCTTTCGATGGTAGAATTCTAGAGGAGGCATGGACATGTAAAAAGGTAAACTATTCTTATTTGAAGACTTTCGGTTGTGAATCATTTTTCCATATTGATAAAGAAAATAGAACAAAGCTAGAGGAAAAATCCAAGAAGTGTACCTTTATTGGATACAATGTTAATGATTTTGGTTATCGCTTATGGGATTATGAAAATAAAAAAATCATTAGGAGTAGGTATGTCATATTCAATGAGAAGGTCATGCACAAAGATCAATTGCAGGGAAAGAAATGGGGAAAAAAATAGAATACACAGTGCTTGATGAGATAACTAAAAAGGAAATTCCAAAGATACCCGAAAATCATAATATACAACAACAGGATCAAAAAGCACCTCAAAATTCTGCAAGTGTTGTTAGAATATCTACCAGGTTAAGTATACCCCCTGAACGATACTCTCCTTCATTATATTATTTATTGTTGACTGATTCTAGTGAACCAGAATGTTATGAAGAGGGAATACAGGTAGACATCAAAAAGAAGTGGGATCAAGGAATGAATGAGGAAACAGATTCTTTGTTAAATAACCACACTTAGAACTTGGATCATTTTCTTGTAGGGAAAAGAGAATTTCATAATAAATGGGTTTACAAGTTGAAGGAAGAATATGGAGGAAAATGGAAGTACAAGCCTAGACTTGTTCTAAAGGGGTTTGCACAAAAGAAAGGTATATATTTTGATGAGATATTTTCTCTTGTTGTTAAAATGACTTCGATTAGGACTATTTTAAGTCTTGTGGCAGTAGAATATTTGCATCTTTAATAGTTAGATGTAAAAACAACTTTTCTCCATTGAGATTGGAAGGAAGATATTTATATACAGCAACCACAGGGGTATGAGGTCAGAGGGAAGGAGAATTTGGTATGCAGGGTGAAGAAGATATTATATGGCCTAAAGAAAGCTCCAACAGAGTGGTATTTGAGTTTTGGTAGGTTTATGACAAAACACAGTTATAGTAGATGTCATTCTGATCACTGTGTTTATTTTAAAAATCTATAAAATGGAAGCTATATTATCTTGCTATTGTATGTAGATGACACACTTGTTGCAGGGTCTAATATGCAGGATATAAATGTGCTCAAGAAGAAATTAGATAATTCATTTCTGATGAAGGATTTGGGTGTTGCAAAGAAAATCCTTGGTATGAGAATAGAAAGAGACAGGATAAATCACAAATTGACATTGTCTCAGGGTGAGTACATAGAGAAGATGTTGGAGAGGTTCACAATGCAGAATGAAAAACCAGTTAGTACACCTTTGGCCAGCAATTTAAAATTAACTTAGGAAATGTGTCCAAAGACATAGGAGGAGATATAATACATGTCCAGGGTCCCT
>JZKD02S0232348.1:257855-268248 GCA_000966675.3 Picea glauca
TTTCTTGTAGGGAAAAGAGAATTTCATAATAAATGGGTTTACAAGTTGAAGGAAGAATATGGAGGAAAATGGAAGTACAAGCCTAGACTTGTTCTAAAGGGGTTTGCACAAAAGAAAGGTATATATTTTGATGAGATATTTTCTCTTGTTGTTAAAATGACTTCGATTAGGACTATTTTAAGTCTTGTGGCAGTAGAATATTTGCATCTTTAATAGTTAGATGTAAAAACAACTTTTCTCCATTGAGATTGGAAGGAAGATATTTATATACAGCAACCACAGGGGTATGAGGTCAGAGGGAAGGAGAATTTGGTATGCAGGGTGAAGAAGATATTATATGGCCTAAAGAAAGCTCCAACAGAGTGGTATTTGAGTTTTGGTAGGTTTATGACAAAACACAGTTATAGTAGATGTCATTCTGATCACTGTGTTTATTTTAAAAATCTATAAAATGGAAGCTATATTATCTTGCTATTGTATGTAGATGACACACTTGTTGCAGGGTCTAATATGCAGGATATAAATGTGCTCAAGAAGAAATTAGATAATTCATTTCTGATGAAGGATTTGGGTGTTGCAAAGAAAATCCTTGGTATGAGAATAGAAAGAGACAGGATAAATCACAAATTGACATTGTCTCAGGGTGAGTACATAGAGAAGATGTTGGAGAGGTTCACAATGCAGAATGAAAAACCAGTTAGTACACCTTTGGCCAGCAATTTAAAATTAACTTAGGAAATGTGTCCAAAGACATAGGAGGAGATATAATACATGTCCAGGGTCCCTTATTCATCAACAATTGGTAGCTTGATGTATGCGATGGTTTTCACAAGGCCAGATATTGCACATGTAGTGGGAGTTGTGAGAAGGTATATGAACAATCTAGGTAAAGAACATTGGGATGCAGTAAAGTGGATTCTCAAGTATTTGAGAGGTACTGCTACTCATGCATTATGTTTTGGAGGTTCAAACATTTTTCTATAGGGATATGTTGATTCATATATGGAAGGTGATAAAGATAGCAGGAGGAGAACCATAGGGTATGTTTTTACTATAGTTGGAACAACAGTAAGTTGGATTTTGAAACTAAAAAAGGTTTTTTCACTTTCAACAACAGAACCAGAGTACGTTTCTGCTACAGAGGATATTAAAGAAATGATTTGGTTACATATGTTTAGGGAGAAATTGGGAAAGAAGCAGGAGAATAGTAGGTTGTACTATGACAATGAGAGTGAAATTAATCTTGCAAAGAACTCATCCTTCCATTCAAAGACTAAGAATATACTGCTTGGGTACCATTTCATACATTCCATCCTGGAAGATGGACATTTGAAGCTAGAAAAGATACACACTAGCCAGAATCCTGCAGACATGTTAACAAAGGGAGTAACCAGGGAGAAACTGAGTTCTTGCTCAGTTTCAGTTGGTATTCAAGCATGAAGGTGAAGATGAGAAATTTTCTAGGTCCAAGAAGGTTCATAGTCCAACAGATACAATAGTGGTGGAGTTTTTGAGATCAATCTCCAAGTGGGATATTGTTGGTTGTGGAGCTTGATTATCTTCCTTATTCATAGGTCTTTTTTTTCAACTGTGTTTATACCCCATAAATGCTTTACACCCCAGAAGAATGTACACTCATCCACGCGGGGGAGTGCAGGGGGGGTTTACCCTTGTCAATTTATATTGTAATTTCATTGTAAATCTTGATCATTCATTATAAGGTCGCAGATTTGATGGTAGAATTTATGTTAGGGTTTTTTTCCTTGGAAGGAAACCCTCTTTTATGAGGGAAATGTATTGCAGCTATGCATCATTATGAATATTGTATTCTTAGAGAGGAGACTGTGAGAGAAAGAAGAGGAAGTTACAATGGGTGTGTTGTAGGTTGTATCCCTTTATTTGTTGGATAATAATAAAGGAAGGACCTCGCAATTTTGTTGGTGGACGTAGCCCACACTGGGTGAACCACGTATATCTGTGTCTCTATTGCATTGTGTATATTTTGTGTTTTATTTCCTCATTTGTTTTATTTTATTGCTTCATGATCCTATTTTTATAACATCATGGTGGAAAAACCTGCAATTTGATGTCAGCTTTTCAAGTACACACCCAATTCCTTTAGATGGCTATCAAAACTGAAAACATGACCCAATCACAATCATAAATGGTATTGGATTTTAGTAAATGATATTGGACAATTGCTAACAAAATCTTTGGCAGTTGGCACATTTGAATCCATGGTTACTTATGGCACTACAAGAATAATGGTATTCTTGTAACGCATTTTTCCCTTTTCTTATTTTCAAATTTAAAATGAGAAATATGACGTCTATCTTGATGGAAAATATTATAATGTCTCATTCTAAATTATATCACACTAATGCATGTCATAAAATGTTCAGAAAAGATAATGCAAGAACACTTAAAGAATATAGAAGAAGAAAATCATAGTGTAAAATGATGCTAGGAAGGGTAGGGTAGGGAAGAAGTAGTTCAACAGTCATTAACAAAATTAAGGACTAACAATGGCTCCTTCTGGGGGTAATTTTTCATGGTGAAACATTAAGAAACTGCTGACCAATTCCTTTATCTCCCTTATTGTCATAAAACTTTCACTGTAATTTGTTTCCTTCCTCTGCCATCCATTTATTTTGTAATCCAGAAAGAATAAAAAACACAAAACTACAGAGTATTTTTTCCATTGGTCTTATGGAGTCTTGTTTGAATCAATCAACTAATAACACCAAAACAAAACCTAACATAATATACAAACTAGAAAAACCTGACTGGTTTAAAAGAAGTAATGTTTAAGAAACCGTCCATTCACAGGGCCTCTGAAGATTTCACTATAATCCAAATTGTCTAAGAGGAAAGTATTATTATTCATGACCTTATCTCTTTTGAAAGGACCATACGATAAATTTTCGAACTTACCATGTTTAGCCTTGTTCTCTCTTCTAGCATCCCACATCAACACAAGATCTCCTTCTTGAAAAATATCCTTTTTGGTCTTCTTATCAAATGTTGCCTTAACATTGTTATGATAAATGACAACTTCTTGATTCAACCTTTCTCTATTCTCTTGAACTTATATAATATGGAAAATTATTCTTTGAATATCATTGGGCTCTTCTAACTCTTCTTGCAGAAATTTGAGAATAGGTAAACCGAGTAGTTGGAAATACAACCTCTATTCCATAAACAATTTGAAAAGGGGAAGTTCCAATAGATTTCTTAGTACTGATTCGATCATCCCATAAGGAAAATTTCAATTTTGAATCCCATGCTCTCTTATTTTTTGTGAGCAACATTTTAATGATTCTTATAAGGATCTTATTGGAGGATTATGATAATCCATTTCCATGAGGATAATAACGAGTGGAGTGAACCAACTTGATGTTGCATTTATTACAAAAGTTAACCATTGAATTAGACTTGAAGGAATGGGTATTATCAATGATCAACTTTCTAGGACACCCAAATCTAGAGAAAATATTTACTTCAAGAAAACTCATGGTTTCTTGATTTGTTGCATTTCATGTTGGGATTGATTCAATCCATTTGGTAAAGTAATATGTGGCTTTGAGTATCCATTTATGTTTTCCAAAATATGGAGGATTAATTTCCTCAGTGAAATCGAGGCCCCACTGTTGAAAAGGTCCATATGCAATGATGGGTTTCAAAAGCATAGACACTAGTTTATATTTTCCTACAAAATTTTGACATGGTTCACATGTCCTGAATTAAGAAAACACATCAGAGAACAATACAATCCAATAATAACCCGCTCTTAGTATTTTGAAAACTATGGCTTTCCAATGATGATGTCCCTTACAAACGCCTTTGTGTAAATCATTGAAAATCTATTTTTCTTCCTCGTCATCAACACGTCTCAGCATAATTCCATTAGGATCTCTCCAAAACACAAATTTATTGATAATGCAATGCTTCATAGACTTAAGTTTAAGAGATATTAACTTATATTTACCTAAATCATGAGGGGATTGAAGACTTTGAAGAAAATGAATAATATCTTTATACCATGGTGAAGAGAGATATTTTATGTTTACTCGTGAACCAATTTATTCAACCTATAATACTGAATTAATTGATCTGTTGGAGATATAATGCAATATGATTTCTTTACAATTTGATTATGTTAGTAATTTTGAAAGACCCTATCCCTTAATCAATTTAGAAGGCTTTATGACCATGTTATATTCTAGAATATTGGTTATCCATCTTCCTCTTTTTCCTTCACTATCTGGTTGAACCAGAATTTCCTTGACAACACTACTTGAAACATATTCAATAATATCAAAATGCAAGGCATACACTCTAAAAGACTTCAATGATTTCACCAGAGTGTAGTCTTGTTTATCCATGGTATCATATTTTAATTTTTAATCCCTTAGAGACTTACTGAAGAAAGAGATAGTTTGTTCATACCCTTCATCATTTCGTTGCAAGAGAACAACACCAATGGCATCTTCAGATGAAAATGTGAAAATGAGAAACTCTTTAGAGTAATTTGGATTGATGAGGACATGAGCTTTAATTAAATCTTCTTATTTTTTTCAAATGATTCCTTTGCCTCATGTATCAATTTGATTTTTGCATCTTTCTTCAACATATAAGTAATAAGCTTGTTGATTTTTGCAAAATTGGGTATAAATCTTCTAAAAAATTGATTTTACCTATGAAGGACTAGATAGACTTCTTATTCCTTGGAAGATATATCTTTTGGATGACCTTTACCCTTTCAAGATCTATCTTGATTCCTTCTGGTGAAACAATATGTCCTAAGAGTTTACCTTCCTCCATGAGAAAATGAGACTTCTTAAGGTTTAATTATATATTGTACCTTCTGCACTTTTCAAATGTCTACTTAAGATGTTGTATATGCTAATCATGAGATGTCGAGAAAACAATAATTTCATCAAGATAGATTACCATGAATTTTTCTTTCTCACTAATGGATGAAATGTCCATGGCTCTATGGAAATTTGCTCATGCATTCATGAGTCCAAAGGGAATTTTTTCATACATGAAGGTGCCCGAGGGAGTAGTAAAATTTTTCTTCTTTTTATCTTCTTCCATCACTGATATCTGACTATAACCTGAATATCCATCAAGAATGAATATTCTTTTATTCCCTACCACTCTTTGCAAAAATATGATCCATTTTAGGTAATGCATAATTGTCCTTCAAAGAAAACCTGTTCAGATTTCAAAAGTCTACAAAACCTTATTTCTCCATTCTTTTTCCTGATAGGTACTAAATTTGCTAACCATTCTGAGTATCTCAATGGTACTATAATTTTGGCATTCAACAATATTTTCATCTCCTTTTCAATTATTGGTAGCAACAATGGATTGAATTGTCTTGTTTTCTTCTTAAAGGTTTGGATCCAAGATGTAAAGGAATCTTGTGTTGCATAATCTCTATATCAAAAACCTTAAGGTCTTCATAATACGAAACAAAAACATCAACAAACTATTTCATCAAACTTACATATATGTCTCTCTATTCATCTGGTAATTTCTTAGATATATTTACCATCCTTAGATTTGAATCGAAACTAATACTACAGTCAACAACTTATGCCTCTTCTCTTTGAATAAAAAATATTTTATACACAATATGATCAAATAATCTCTTAAGGCGATGAACCAGGGATGATTTCAAGGATGGAAATTTATTTTAAAATATAGAAACCTTGGTGAATCTTACTAATCCTTCATATGCCAACTAGAAAATGTTTGGCGATATTTTTGTAAAAATATTCAAATTTCTAAGGATTTTGTATAGTTTGTATAAAATTTTGGCAATTTTTAAGCTAAATTATTTTATGCTATAAAATTTGGGCAAATCAGTTTTAGAATAATGAATATTTTTTTGGGAAAAACCATGGAAAATTAGCCCATGAGCGAAATTTATCCCCTAAAATCATCCCTACAAGTTAAGGGGAAATAGACCCTTTGGAAAATGATTTGCTTTTAACTCAATAATTTTATGGCAAACAATGTTGTTTTGAACAATATCAATAGATTGAACTTCTTCATCATCATTTTCATTTCTTGATCTATGGAAATGGCAGAAAATTCATCGATGCTCTCTAAAAATATTTGAATCTTCTGATCATCTTTAAAAACCTGCCAATTTTTAATATTGTCTAGTATAGAAGTCCAGTGTCTTACCTTAACTTCAAATATTAAGTTTGGAAGCATTGGAGTTTTGAAGTTACTAGCTTCCAAAGATAGAGAATATGCTTGCTAGAGAATCTCTTATGTAAACTTATTTCTCACACTAGGGTGCAACTTTGTATGTTCTTGGATTCTTCATTTTTATGGTGATGTATTTGCAAACTTGGATTAAATTTATTCTAGAGAAATGGTTTTTGGGTTTTAGTCCCAAGTTTGGTTTTTCCTAGGATAAATCTTGTGTCTATTGTGCATGACTATCTCTCTATTATTCTATTATTTCTGCTGCAATTTTATTCCAATTAAAATTTCCAGTGTGTAATTATTCTATGATGTTAGAATGGCGTTGAAATATATTTAAAATAATAAGTTAATAATTATCATATCTAGAAATTAGAAAATAAACAACATGGTATCAGAGCTTTGTTGAGATTTGTCGTTGCACATGAAATTTGTCGTTGCACATGAAGTTTGTTATTGCATAGTTTTTTTGTCATGCTTGTTGAGAACTTGTTGTAAAATTGTGGGGAATAACTCCACCATAGAGAAAATTGTCTTTCCCTAGTGAACCTACTAATTCTCTCAGATAAACATTCTCTTGAATTTGAAATTTTAGGTTTTTCAGATTTATTAACATTTTCCTGGAAATTAAACCTTTTGTTTCGTATTTTTTTATTTCTTCATGTACGGATGGTGTACTATGTAAGAGTTGGATGAAGCAGTGGTGATGTATCCTATAGTATATGACATCTTGAAATCAAATGGAACAACATCAACAAGACTCAAGGTTTTCATATCAGGTTTCATATTTTATATTGTTGCATCTTAAATAAATGATGTAACTAGGATAACAATATTTAGAGGACTATTATTGCTAATTATGTTATCTGAGTAATACTTGAATATTCTTGGTGTGAAGATAATTGTTGTTTAATACTAACAATGAACTTGTTTTCAAGTTCAATTAATCTCTTCCCTAGCCTAGTAACCCCGTGAACAAGGTTAAATTCCATGGAATTTATCATGGAGTTGTTCTTGTCTTTTGTTTGTTTTCTTGTTACAGGCAGGTTACCATGGAGGAATGATCGGTCACAACACTTGAGGAATGTTGTTATTTTCCTTTTCCTTGTTCTTGTTCTTGTTCCTTTCATATCATAGGTGATAACTCTGAGAGGGAGCTATAGTTATGGTTTCAAGTGGAAACAGGTTAGATGGTATATATTTTGAGACATGGAGAATACTATCCAGAAAAGGAGTTGTATGCATGACAATAGACATCCATATACTGAAGAAGAAGAGGATCAAGTTAGAACCTTCTAAAAAGAAGGGTACTTTTGTGGGATATAGAGTGTCTCATATGGATACTAATAATGAGGAGCATGAGGCTCCGAAGGATGACTGTATAGATCCCTCTAGTCAAATTTTTCATCCTTCAGACTATCAAGAGGATTCAGTGGAACCAGAAGAGCCAATGGCTCTACCTATAGATATTGCAGTGACCAGGAAGAGGCCATATTCACTTTTTGATACCTTCTAAGATGCATTGAGGCATGTAACTCCCCATTATACTTTCAAGGAGATAAAAAAACATTATAGTATATTGAGTTACATAGAGTCAAAGTTATGAGGAGGAGAAGGTGGCTACACCAGTGGTGAGGTAGATGGTCCCACCAAGTACTAGCTCAGAAATAGCCAGAGTTTAGAGGGAGTCATCTCTCAATATTCAGTGAGTATAAACCTCCCACAATAGCTCATAGGATATAAAAATCTAAAGGAGGTCAGTAGGTGCAGAGGAAAAATATGAATCCAAATATTGTATAGACTAAAAAGGACTCAAGTTTCATAGGGAGCATACATAATTGGAGTGATCCTAATATGAAAGAGATTAAGTAGGCTTAAAGAGAGAGTTGATCATTCAGAGGGAGTTCCCCCCTCAAGTTCAGGTGGGAGAGGGACATATTCCGGGACTAACATATAGGTTTCATGAATTGAGGAGGCCAGATAGAATCTTCAGAGGTAGGATTCTTGCAGGACATGTGAGACCTCTAGGGAGGATCTGTTTGTTTCAATAGGATTTTCTATAGTGACAGAGGAGGCATCTATTCAGGAGGATAAGGGTATATTTTTTTTCTTCAATCACTGAAGGAGAAACCAATGAGGCAACAATCCAACGGGTTTGAGAGGATTCCATGGTAGAAGAGTACCTATTATCACTGAAATTTCGTCTGCAGCATTACACGCAAATGGTTACAAAAATACATCAATTCCAAAAACAATTAGTTCACCTACAACACTAAAATTCATTTCAAAAGGAAAAAACTATACAATTGGACAAAAATTGACATGTGAAAATTCAATAAAGAAAGTGTGCAAAGTACATGGGCCAACAAAGCCCTTAGAGTGCACAATGCACCAAATGCACTATTGTCTATGAGAAAATCCATGAACTCTTGTGAATTATGCATTTATGGTTCTTATCGCCCCCCCAACCACTTATGGACCAGCTCCCAACCTTATTTTACCTCCATATTTGAGATAAATCCAAATGGGGGGTTGGTCAAGGACCAAAGGGTGCCCTAAAAGGCCCCTTGTTCACACCAAGAATCAATTATATTTTTCCTTGAAGAAATGTTATAAATGAAAGCCATGGGTGCACTAAGAAACCAAGATATTCATACTATTGTTGTGTTGCCTCAATTCTCCCTTGAGAATCCTCTTTTCTCCTTGGATTATTTAAGAACCATTGCAATAGGCCATTCCACTCACCTCTTGAGGGAATAAGGATTGATTTTCTTCATCATTTTCCATTTTTTGTCCCTTGTAAGAAGAGCTCTCCATTAGGGAACTCAATAGGCCTCCCAAGGAGGAAAAGGGGACTCATAAGTCCTCATTTTTATCTACAGTGTTTTGCCTACTAATATAGTTATCCATTGGTGGCATTATCTTGGTCATTGGTTGATTGTTTATGGTTCTAAGTTTCTTATGCATTCTAACTTTTATTTATTATTTGTTTTAGTTTGTTTCTTTTTTTATTACATGTGTTTGGATTTTTTAACCCACTCATGAACTTCTGTCTTTTTTAGCAGGCCCAACTACACATGAAAATGTCATTGTTTTTCTTACCCAGGTGACGAAATGAACACAATAGATTGGTGACCATATTGGGGAAAAGGTATCAAATTCCACCCTATTTGGGATTAGATAACACTTCATTTTAATCAATTTGTCTTGCATGTGCCAAAACTAGCCCAACCTTACCTGTCAAAGGAAAAATTCTGAGTTGGAGGAGGATATTTTCACTCAAAAAAAATTCCCTCGATGCATATCAAAAAGTGTGTGGATATTCTAGCCCGCAGACTCACACTCAACGCACTGTGCACCCCACAATATTCTTTTCTCTGTGCATTTTGTGCACTGTGCACCCACTATGCACCTATCATAATTGTAACCTGCACACATATATTTTCGAAATTGTAAGGGTTTTTGTGATGATTTGAGGGCCCCTAGCCTTCAGATTCTTCCTTTCATACAATTTGTAGTGCACATGCATTCCACTTAGAATCCTTTCCCATATGAAAGGTTAGCTAAACATAGGCACTTAGTGGGTAAAAAGAACAAAATATTCTCATTTTTTTCTTTGGTTTACAAATGGATGGCTTGTTTGGTTTTTAAAATTTAGGTTGCGATTATTGCTATCACATATAAAAACACTTACATCAGGACCATAAATTAACTTTGGTCATTGATTATGCTATTCTCTCCCACCATAGAGCAATCTTCAGAATCAGAAAGGTGGTTAAAGGGACATTTTATCTCCCTTCACAAAAATATTTGGAGAGGACAAAGCCCCCCTAGGGATCCTCTTAGTTTCTTTTGAAATCATCTTAAATTTGTAAAGGCCCATACATTCCCACATGTTGTAAACTTATGATAGTTTCTTAAAATTGTTTTCTTAGTTTACATCACTAGGGAAGTTGAAATATCAAAGTAGCGGGCCCATACATTCCCACATGCTTGCAATCTAGGATATTTTTTCAAGCTTTCTTAGTGTAAACAACATTTAGGGAGTTTAAAGGATTGGTAAGGACCCATATGTCCACATGCTAGTTCTTTAGGGATTTTAAAATAATGCAAGGTTCTACCAATGACACTTAATAAGATAGGTAACTAAGATTTGTAAGGACCACGG
>JZKD02S0232348.1:268298-278632 GCA_000966675.3 Picea glauca
TTTTATTTGTTCCTGCACGTCTACAAAATCCACCTACCCACATGGTTTCTTATTTTACATTTAATTTATGTATGATGCTAATTTGATTACATGCAATTGTGAGTTGTATTATCTTGTGAAGGTCCAAATTATACAAAGATATTGTTCATTTATTTATCTCATCATCATTTGCACACATTCACTTCTATATTCATACATCATAGGGGATCCACAGAATTGTCGTCTCTTCAGACGCTTGCAAAACCTCCCTCCTATTCTCAGAGGAGTTCTTAGTCTTGCCAACTCACCGGATCAACCATATCACACCCTTGTGAGTGATACTATTTTGGGATCAAATTTACTTGGTTCCACTTTTCTTGGTCCAATTCCCATGGATATCCATCCACTAGCTCTTCTGTATAAGGAGGCGGGGGGAAAAATTCTTCTCAAGGGAGAAGTACAACCCCACCAAATCCCTCTCAAGGGCCAAGTCCACTACCTAATCACACAATGGATGGAACTAAACCTCCACCACACCCCCCTATGCCATACTTGGCATCTCTCAAAATTATTGATTTGAATAAACTCACGAATGATCCCATTTTACATAACCCCACATGGCCCAATATGCCTACCAAACTACCTTCAGATATTCCAAATTTTGAAGGAAAACTGGGGGAAGACCCCGCCAACCATGTTATGACCTTCCACTTATGTTTCTCTTCAAGAAACATTATGGAATATTTCATATGCTTAAGGTTATTTCAAAGAAAAGTCACTGGTCCATCAACCAAATGGTATGTGGATGAAAAATCAGGGTTCCGTGTCACTTTTGAATCATTGGCCAAAGCCTTTTTGGGATTTTTTCAACTACAAGTTTGTAACGACATTGGTTTATAACTTCTCTCCAAGTGCAAACAAACCTCATATATCCATATTTCTAACCACATCCATGAATGGCGTCGGAGACATAGTTTATGTAAAGCAGAAACAACCAAAGAACAATGCCTTGATTGGTTTAAAAAATCACTCGTCTCTATACGTTCCAACAAGGCCCAACAGTTCAACCTTATCTATGTTCAATCAGGTTACTTATATACAGTTTTACATGATCCACCCAGACCCATACCATTTGTCCAGGAAAAACTTGGAATGTGTCACGCTGGAGATGGGTTGATTGGTACCATGAGACACCACAACCCTTATAGACAACCACCACCTATGTATGACGCACCTCAATATATGAAACCATATGGAGGACCATATTATTACCCTCTCCCCCCTTACCAATAGTGCATATCTAGTTTCTCCCCCCCCCACCCATGAGTGGACCCTCACTGACACCCATGATGTGTCCGACCTCTCAACCAAGTTCAGGTTCCTCAGACCCCTTCTACCTCAACATATCACCTAGGCACTAGTGAAAGTGCTTCACCGTCCTATGCGCCCTATGGATCATTGCCACAAAACAATTTGTACTTTCCATTTCCTTGTCCTCCACAGCCAGTTTCTCCTCCACATGGACAACCACATGTCGACGTTAACTTTTTTCAACCCTCTCTCATTCAACAACTTCATACTTTTGAATAGTTGAATACAAAAAATTCGGCCCATCAGTCAAATAATGCCAATAAGAAAGGAAAAAACTAAAACAATAATAACCCAAGACTAGGTGGAAACAACCCCCAGCAAAGCCAACCCACTGGGGAGAACCAGAATCAAGGTAACCAGAACCCCCAAGGGGACAATAACAACAAATTCCAAGGGAAGAAAAACAACAACAACCTCAAGGAGAAATTCCCTTGTGCTCTTTACAGTGATTATGGACATTATACTCACCATTTCCCCCAAATTGTCGACTTCAAATGAATTAAATAATCCATGAAAGAACCATGTCCTATAGCACCGCCTTCCCCTAAGTAGACCCCACAATGGTACTTCCAAAAACCACCCCCAATCATATTTCAAAACCCTATTCCACATAAAGGTGTGATGAATACCCAATAGGAGGTACACCATGCCCCACCACAAATGGGGAATTATCAAAACCTAGGGCCCATCCACCCTGGAAATTTAGTTGATCGCAATATCCTCCTCACTATTGAAGAAGATATTATTTTTCAAACAGGCAGTCGTCAATACGGCACGCCCCTTGAATGTACTCCAACTACCTCATAAACAACTCTAGCTATAGGTGGAAAACCCTTGATGATTCCACGCCCTAATACTAAACCTACCATTTGTATACCCCGCATTCCATTGCGACATAATTTCGATAACCCTCATGCTAGGGAAACACACAATTACAGTCTTGTTAATGACTTGGCACAATATCATATAGCCATGTCTATATTAGAAGTCCTTCAAACCTATCCAAATCAACGGAAATCCTTACTTTCCACCTTGGGAGCAGTCGACCCAACTGATACTAGACTCATCACATTTGATATAAATAGCAGAGAATCATGCCTCCCCACTTTGGTATCTTTCCATATACCAGTAAATATTTGGAACATCACAATTCATTAGTGTATTGTCAATGAAGGTGCATCCACATGCATCATATCCAAAGATATATGGCTGAAACTTGGATCCCCTGAGCTAGTACCATCTGCCATCACCATGAGAGCCTATTATGGTCGACCATCCTCCCCTGAAGGGCTCTTCCAAAATTTCCCCATCGAACTCGAGGGAAAAACCATCCTTATCTACATTGAAGTTATCGATGCCCTGCTCGATTACAATATCTTCTTTGGACGTAGCTACATGTACACTATGAAGGAAGTAGCCTCTTCTATTTTTAGAATGATGATGTTCCCCCACAATGAGAAAAATGTCACCATCGAAAAAATTACACATTATGAGCCTAACCACTTCGCCAACATCGATAACATCCTACCTCTTGTCCGCACTATCTCATATGCTTATTCTCTCATTGACATGAGTCCCAAAATTTTCAATGACCCATCCTTGCTGGGGGCATACTGATGTAGGAGAATCGTTGCCAAGCACGCAGAGGAAGGACCACTCAGCATGTGGGCGTTCTTCCAGAACTTCAACGTTGGCAGTTACAGCCGATTTTTGAACCTGCTTTAATTCAGCACCATAAATAAGTTTTGAGGCATGCTTGAAGCCAGTGTCAAAATTTACCCTTTGAGGCACGTTTCAAGATTCTCAAACGGAGCAGGATTTCCCACTTCGACTCTGGATTGAGACTGGACTAAGATAGCATAGGATGAATTTTAGAGTGGGCATGTAGCCAGGGGAAACCCTAGAAATATTTTTGAGTTAAGTAGAAGTTTGTACGCCCAGATGAAGAGAGCTGAAATATAGAGAGAAATTAGTTGTAAGAGAGAATTGCGAGTTAAGTAGGAGATCTTAGTTTTTGAGTTACTGAAACTTGATTGTAATTTGTAGCCGTTTTGGCACTTGTGAATATAAAAGAAGGAAAATTGATCCAAATGCATGTGTGTGAATGTTATTTGCGATTTCCTTTTATTTCCATTTTCATGAATAAGTGAATGGAACTCTACATGTTAGTGTTCTAGTTTCAATTTTTTCTCTTCATTTGAAGCTCTACAAGGTGTGCATCGAGCCAGAGAGGAACACAAGGAAATCAGGAGGAATTTCTCTATGAGAAATACCATGGATCTAAGTTATCTAAATCCCTCAGACGCAAGGAGTGTGTAGGAAATCGAAGTCTGAACTAAACAAAGCTCATGAGGAATAACACATCGGAAAGTGTTACCGAGATCCAGGAACCCATTCCCTGGAAGAAGCAAAGGTCGAGCCTTTGAAGACTTAGAAAATATTCTAAGTCTAAAGCAAGTAAAATATCAGGAGGAAGAACGTCATCAAGCGTTAGATCATGGTGGAGAATCCCGTAGACCATCTGATTTGAGGTAGGTGTGTAGGCTTTAACACTGCATAGATCCAGAAGGAGATATCTCAAATATCTTAATGGATAGTGGAGAAATTAGAGGAAGAACACGAGACCCCACAAGCCATTGGATCAAGTGGAGTTGCTAGGAGGTTAGTGACGGGGAAGAGATCTGAGCATAGATCTGGAGGGCGTTGTGAGCCATTGATCAAGTGCCTCAAGATTTCGTCATTTCAGCAACCAATAGTACAAGGTTCAATAGTGTGGGACTCTCGACCGGTGGAATCCCAAAAGTATCGGAGCCGTCAGATCTTCGAAGGCCTAGAGCCATTGATCTGTAGTGAGGGGAGATTTTGTGATTTTTGTGACCGGGTGTGGGAGAAAACATATTTTATGTAGGGAGAAGTCTTGAAATGTTAAATGCCAAATTAAGCATATCCTTCGGTCCAAGAGAGACCTAAGTCATAGATCTTGTGTCATCGAGATTTCAGCATTCGTGACTTGGAGGGGTCAGGCACCTTGTATCACAGGTTCTGATACTGTGAACCATGACACGCTTTTGTGGTAATGCTTGTGGTCATGGGTGTGTGGTCACGTGTGTTGGGAAAAGGGATGAGGTAACATTTGTTATCCCTCACCAGAGTTTTGAGACTTAGAGGGGTCTGTGCTAGGGGACTATTGCATCAAAAATCCCAAAACACTGAAACACGACACTCCTTTTGGGGATGCCCTTTTGGGCTAAGCCCATGGTCGCACCTGTGGTCTTGTGGAGTCTGGGCTTATGCCTAGTTTTGATTCGCATGGAGAAAACAAACAAGGGCATGTGGACTTAGTGTCAAGGGTTCCAACTCGGAACCAATAGACAACTATTTTGGCTCTTGAATCAAAGATCCTAATCGGGAGGTCACACAGTCCTTAGGAGGGATAGGGGGTCTGCATCAGGTGGTATCAGAGATGATTGTTCTTTGTCTATATAATTCAGGTGAAAGAGAAAGAGGAAGAGACAAATAACTCAGATTTGTACTCTATGTGTGACAAACAGTCAACACAATGCTGCCAAGGAGACGAGAGGCACCTTTAGCCAACCGTGCTATAGAGAGGGAGATGCAATAACTTCATGCCAAATTGGAAACAATGGAAGTAGCATAGAGAAGAGCACATGATGCTGGAGACGTTAGTGAAGAAAAAAGTGAATAGGTTGAAGTTCAAGAAGCTGCAGGAGAATACGTTGTAGAGGAACGTTTGTTGAAAGCAGTTTCCAGACTGGGAGGCAGAGCTAAGATAGAGGTTCCCATGTATGAGGGAAACCTAGATGTTGAAGTACTATTGGATTGGATAAGATCCATGGATAGACACTTTGATTATGAAGACATCGATGAGGAGAAGAAGGTGAAACAGGCAGTCACCAGGTTAAAAGGACATGTAGCGCTATGGTGGGATGAACTATAGGATGAGAGAAGTAGCAAAGGAAAACAGAGGATAAAGAGTTGGGACAAAATGGTAGCTAAGTTAAAGGCTAATTTCATGCCCAAAGATTATCAGATAAATATGTTCAGGAAGATGCAAAACCTGAGACAGAAAGGGATGAAAATTAAGGAGTACACCGAGGAGTTCTACTTGCCGAACATCAGAACTGGAAAATGGGAGAGATATGAAGAGAAAGTCGCCAGATATATAAATATATTGAGACATGAGATCCAGGACGAGCTCATCATGATGTTCGTCAGAACCGTGGAGGATGCTTATCAGTTTGCACTGAAGGCAGAGGAGAAGCTGACCAGAAAACAAAGTCAGGGAGGAAGAGGTAAAATCTCGATCCCAAGCAAAAGAAAGGGATTTAACCGTGATAGAGCACATTAGTCTAAGGATGAGACTGAGAAACCACACAATCACTTAGAACTATGAGGAAGTTCTCGAGAAAGACAGGGTAGTGGACGAAACTCTTCTAGAGGAAGAGGCAGAGGAGGAGTAAGGTGATATAACTGTGGAAAGATAGGGCACATGTGTTGGGAATGTTCTAAGAAGAATAAGGAAGGAGGATAAGATCACATTTCAGAATCCCAATGAAGAAATGTTGAAGTAGAGGGAGTAGAGGATGGAGCATCCCTAATGTTGAGAAAAGTTCTCTTGAAACCGGAGGATGAAATTGAAAAGCCAGTGCAGAGAAACAGTCTCTTTAGGACAACTTGCAAGACTAAGGACAAATTATGCAAGGTGATCATTGACAGTGGGAGAAATCACAACCTAGTATCCATAGATATGGTGGAGAAATTGGATTTGAAGACAACTGTACATCCAAAACCATACAAGGTCTCATGGTTGCAAAAAGGACACCAGGTAACGATTACTAAACAATGTCTGGTTGAAATGAAGATAAGAGGTTATAAAGATGAAATCCCATGTGATGTAATTCCCATGGACATATGCCATATTCTATTGGGAAGACCATGGCAGTTTGACATAAATGTCATTCATGATGGGAGGAAAAACACATATACATTAGAGAAGAATGGTAGGACGCATATGTTGTTGCCAATGGAGGAGAAGAGAGTAAAAGAGGAATCCAGCACAAGCATACTTCTCATGAGTGGGAAGGAACTCCTAAAAGAAGTCAAGGAATAATAGGAGATGTAGTTCATTATCGTGAGGAAGCCCAAAGTCATGCTTACGAGCACATCAATGGATGATTTGCCTGAAGAAGTTCAGGAGCTGTTGGATAATTTTATTGATATAGTGGTGGATGAGATGCCAAACTCATTTCCACCCATCAAGAGTATCAGTCATCATATCGACTTGATACCAGGAGCAAGTCTGTCGAACAAAGTAGTGTAAAAATTGACACCTCAAGAGAATGAGGAGGTGAAGAACCAAGTCCAAGAATTGCTAGACAAAGGTTTGGCCAAAGAAACTTTGAGCCCATGCGTAGTACCAACTGTGTTAAGCCCAAAGAAAGATGGAGGATGGAGAATGTGCATAGAATTAAGAGCCATCAACAAGATCACCATCAGGTATAGATTTCCTTTACTGAGAATGGATGATTTAATGGATTTCTTAAGTGGAGAATTTTTTTTTTCTAAGATAGATCTGAAAAGTGGATATCACCAGATCACGATGAGAGAAGGTGATGAATTGAAAATGTCCTTTAAGATGAATGAAGGTCTGTATGAGTGGATGGTTATGCCATTTTGCTTAACGAATGCCCAGAGTACTTTTATGAGGTTGATGAATTAAATTCTGAAAGATTTCATTGGCAAGTTTGTGGTTGTATATTTGGACAATGTACTGATTTTTAGCAAGACTAAAGAGGAGAATTTGAGGCACCCAACACTAGTAATGAGGAGGCTACATCAAGAGAAGATGATAATCAATCTAAAGAAGTCCTCTTTTATGAAGACAGAGCTCATTTACTTGTGTTTTTTGATCTCTTCAGATGAGCTAAATATGGATCTAGAGAAGGTGAAAGCGAGCAGAGAATTGTTGTCACTAAGAAGCATGTTCAAGGTATGGAGCTTCCATGGATTAGCAAGCTTCTATAGGAAGTTCATTAGAGACTTCAGTGGAATTTGTACGCCAATGATGGATACAGTGAAGAAGTGGCACAACTATTTAAAATGGATAGAGGAGGCTGAAAGGAGCTTCAATATACTGAAGAAGAAGATAACAGAACGACCAATTCTGGTCTTGCTGAATTTTGGGAAGACATTTCAGGTAAGATGTGACGCAAGTGGAGTTGCAATAGGAGCAGTTATGAGTCAAGACAATCGACCTGTTTCCTATTTCAGCGAGAAGTTGAATGAGACTAAGAGGAAATACTCCACATATGACAAGGAGTTATATGCCATAATTCAAGCCTTAAAAAAATGGAGGCATTATCTTGTCCCGCAAGAGTTTGTCTTGTATAGTGATAACCAATATTTACAATTCATAACCAGATAGGAAAAAATGAATCAGAGGCATGCAAAATGGGTTGAATTTATGAAAAAAATTACTTTTGTCATAAAACATATTGTTGGGAATGCTAACAAGGTTGTTGATGCAGGAATTCCAGGTGAAGACCTTGGACTTTGAACACCTTAAGGACATGTATCATGATGATGCAGATTTCAAGGAGGCATATGAAGCATGTGATAATCCTGTGTTGAGAGATAGAAGTTAGTTGACAAAATACATGATTCAGGAAGGACTGTTGTTCATAGGAAATCAATTGTGCATACCAAAATGCTCAATAAGGGATAATATTCTAAAGGAAAAGAATAGTGGAGGATTGGCTTGACATTTTAGGCATGATAAAACATTTGCATGGTTGAGAAACTCATACTATTGGTCGGGTATGAGAACAAAGGTGATAAAGTTTGTGAACAGATGTAGAATTTGTCAACATGCAAAGGGGAAAAGACAAAACACTAGATTGTATCAACCATTTCCAATACCAGAGAGGCCTTGGGATGCAATAAGCATGGATTTTGTGTTGGGATTGACAAGAACACAAATGGGATTTGATTCCATATTTGTGGTACTGGAAAGATTTTCAAAGATGGCACATTTCATCCCATGCCAGAAGACTAGTGATGCAACACATGTTGCAAATCTATTTTTCAAAGAAGTTGTGAGACTTCACAACCTACCCAGGAGCATTGTCTCAGACATAGACACAAAATTTGTTGGTCACTTTTGGAGGACGTTGTGGAAGAAGATGGGGATAGATTTTTCCTTTAGCTCAGCTTATCACCCTCAGACATATGGGTAGACTAAAGTGGTAAATATAAGTTTTGGGAATTTATTAAGGAGTTTAGTTACTGAACATCATAACCAGTAGGATCAGATTTTGCCACAAGCAGAATTTACATACAAGGATTCACCAAACAAGAGCACTGGAAGGAGCCAATTCCAAATATTATACGAAATGCAACCAAGGGGAGTATCTGGGTTGAGATACTTGGAACAGGGTGAGATCAAGAGTGTTCGAGTAGAGGATTTTGTTGCGGAGATGGAGAAACTCCATAGCCATATCAAAGGACAGTTGGAGATTTCTAACCAGAAATACAAGAACAGAGTTGATCAACATCGCAGGGAACTTCAAGTTGAAGTAGGAGATCAGGTTTTAGCACATCTTAGGAAGGAAAGGTTCCCTAAGGGAACATACAACAATTTGAAGATGAAAAAGATAGGACCATGTAATATCTTGAGGAAGTTTGATGCAAACGCCTATGAGATTGAGTTGCCAAATGGTCTAGGAATTTCACCCATATTCAATGTTTCATACCTGTATCCTTACAGGAAAGATGACACAGAAAATTCATAAGCTCAAGGAAATATTTAGTGGGATAAACAGATGCCTGTGGAAGAAAAGACGCAGATGGAGAAAATTTTTGATCACAGGATTGGCAAGAAGACAAGAAGGAAAACCTATTTTGAGTATCTGGTCAAATGGAAGGGACACCCAATCGAAGATGCTAGTTGGGAAAATGAAGCTGCTATCTAGAAGTAGGGAAAATCAGTAGAGGATCTCATGGATAGGAGTCCATTAATTCTTGTCAAGGGGAGTATGATGCAAGAGCATCGTTGGAAAGAACGCAGAGGAAGGACCACTCAGCACGTGGGAGTTCTTCTAGAACTTCAACGTTGGCAGTTATAGCCAATTTTTTAATACGCCTTAACTCAGTGCCATAAATCAGTTTTGAGGCATGCTTGAAGCTAGTGCTCAAATTTACCCTTTGAAGCACGTTTCGAGATTCACAAACGGAGCAAGAGTTCCCACTTTGGCTCTGGATTGAGACTGGACTAAGATAGCATAGGATGAATTTTAGAGTAGGCAAGTAGCCAGGGGAAAACCTAGAAATATTTTTGAGTTAAGTAGAAGTTTGTATGCCCAGATGGAGAGAGATGCAATAAAGAGAGAAATTAGTTGTAAGAGAGAACTGGGAGTTAAGCAGGAGATCTCAGTTTTGAGTTATTGAAATTTGACTGTAATTTTTAGCCATTTTGGCACTTGTGAATATAACAGAAGGAAAATTGATCCAAATGCATGTGTGTGAATGTTATTTGTGATTTCCTGTTATTTATTTTTTCATGAACAAGTGAATGGAAATCTGCATGTTAGTGATCCAGTTTCAATTGTTTCTCTTCATTTGAAGCTCTGCAAGGTGTGCATCGAGCCAGAGAGGAACACAAGGAAATCGGGAGTAATTTCTCTGTGAGAAATATCATGGATCTGAGTTATCGAAATCCCTCAGACACAAGGAGTGTGTGGGAAATTGAAGTCTAAACCAAACAAAGTTCAAGAGGAATAACATGTCGAAAAGTGTTATCGATATCTAGGAACCCATTCCCTAGAAGAAGTGAAGGCCAAGCCTTTGAAGACTTAGAAAATCTTCAAAGTTTGAAGTGACTAAATGCTCATGAGGAAGAACGTCGTCGAGCATTGGATCATGGTGGAGAATCTTCCAGACTGTCTGATTTGAGGTAGGTGCATAGG
>JZKD02S0232348.1:283454-294939 GCA_000966675.3 Picea glauca
CAACTTTGTATGAGAAAAGTTGTGCACTCTTATGAATGACACATTTATGGTTCTTGTCGCCCCCCCAACCACTTATGGACCAGCTCCCAACCTGATTTGACCTCCATATCTGAGCGAAATCCGAATGGGGGGTTGGTCAAGGACCAAAGGGTTCCCTAAAAGCCTCCTTGTTCACACCAAGAACCGATTATATTTTTCCTTGAAGAAATGTTATAAATGAAAGCCAAGGGTGCACTAAGAAACCAAGATCTTCATAGTATTGTTATGTTTCCTCAATTCTCCCTTGAGAATCCTCTTTTCTCCTTGGAGTATTCAAGAATCATTTCGATAGACCATTCCACTCAACTCTTGAGGGAATAGGCATTGGTTTTCTTCATCATTTTCCATTTTTCTTCCATTGTAAAAAGAGATCTCCATTAGGGAACTCAAGAGCCCTCCCAAGGAGGAAGATGGGACTCATAAGTACTCATTTTTATCTACAGTGTTTTTCCTACGAATATAGTTATCCATTCGTGGAATTATCTTGGTCATTGGTTGATTGTTTATGGTTCTAAGTTTTTTATGCATTTTAACATTTATTTCTTAGTTTTTTTTTTTTGTTTATTACATTTGTTTGGATTGTTTAACCCACTCATGAACTTTTGGCTTGTCTAGCAAGCCTAACTAGGCATGCAAATGTCATTGTTTTGCTCACCCAAGTGACAAAACAGAAAAAACATTACCAATCCATGATGATTAGTTCTGAGACCTAAGGAGAAGTATATGGTGACTTCCAAGTGACTCTATAAGTTCAAGCATGCAAAATATTGCAGCATAGAGAAGTACAAAGTGAGATTTATGGAAAAAGGATTCCCTCGAAAAGAGGGAGTAGATTATGAGGAGACGTTTTTCTCAAGTTGTCGGCTACACTTCCATGAGTACTATCATTGATCTTGCTCCAGTGATGGGTTGTAAATTACATCAGATGGTTTCAAAGACAACGTTCCTCAATGATGTGATTGAGGAGAAAGTGTACATAGAGTAACCTCAGATATTTTTGATACATGGGAAGGAGTCCAATTTTTTCATATTGAAGAAATCAGTGTACGAACTCAAGCAGGAACCTAGAGCATGGTACTCCTGGATTGATGGAAACTTGAGGAGTTTGGGTTGCACTAAGAGTGATGCAGATCCAAACCTTTACTAAAAGGTTGTAGATAATGACCCAATGATCTTACTATTGTATGTTTAGTAGAGTGGCTCGTTGACAAGTGTAAGAGGGAGTTGGATTCAAAGTTCAAGGTCGAGGATCTTGGCTAGATGTACTATTTCTTTGGATTAGAGGTGCGACAAAGCTCAGATGAAATGTTCCTCAGTCAAGGGATACTAATGAGATTTAATATGATGGACTACAATTCCATGGCTACAACTATGGAAACAAATCTGAAGTAGCAGAGTGATTCTACTTCAGATTCATATTTGGTGGATCCCACTGTGTACAGGAAACTGATTGGATCCTTGATGTATTTTGTTAACACCATGAGAGATATTTGGTTGAAGCCAAGGAAGCTCCATTGGTGTTCAAAAAATCATGTGTTGAGTTACTGACATGGTACTATTGGATATGGTTTGTCTCAGGTGGTGAAGTAACGTTGCAGGGATATACATATTCAAATTGGGGGGGGGGAGTGTAGTAAACATATTAAGGACCTCAAGGTGCTACATCAACTTGGGATTAGTTAATATTATTGGGATAAGTAGGAAGTAAGCTTCTGTAGCACTCAATACAATAGAGACAAACTATATCGTAGCTAGTATTGCAAGTCATGAAGGAGTGTGGCTTTGAAATATTCTAGTAGGAATTCATCTAAGACATGGTGTAAAAGGAAGTATTGAAGATTAAACACATATCCATAGATGAGTAGATAGAGGAAATTCATAGGGTTGTACCCATTAATGTATCCCTCGCTGAGAGAGAGTGTTTATTTTCAACATCGAGTATATATTCATAGAATTGTACATAAGACTCGAGGTGTTGTTGTTTCTCCAGGAAGAATCATCGGGCATCATTCTCCCAAAATTGGTAGTTTAAATAGTTGAGAATGATAGATTCACTTACAATATTTTACTTGTAGTGGCATTCACTCACAAGAGTATAATTATGGAGGTGAATGTCCAAGGCATAATTTTTCATGCTAGAAGACTCGAGGTGCTAGTATTCATGTAGTGTGTGGTTGCATCGAGTGTCATTCTCCCAAGATTGGTAGTTTAACCAATGGAGAATGACAAATTCACTTACACGGGTTAACCTGTAAGTGATACTCACTCACAAGGGTGTATGTGTCATGGTGAGTGGCCTAGGTAAGCATTTGGTAAACCATCTCCTAGCTATGGCATATGGAGAAGATACATTTACTTTTGGGGTAAATGGGCCCAAGTGTAGTCCTTACTTACAAGATTTTACCTATGGACTTGAGGTATTTGATGTGCTTCCATGTGTAAGATAAAATCATGTGTCATTCTCCTAGGATTGGTAATTGAACTAGTGGAGAATGGTATATTCACTCATAGGGGTTTACCTGTGGTGAGATTCACTCACAAGGGTGAATGGTCTAGGTGTGGTCTTCATTGAGACCTAAGGTGCTAGAAACAGTTATGTGGAGATGGATCATCAACATGGCTCATGAGAAAACTTTTCTATGACAGAAGAAATCCAAGTATTGAGAATGTCTCCCTCATTGAGAGGGAGTGTTGAAGTTTTGCAACCTCGAGAAATCATACTCCATAAGAAAATACAAATAGACCATTATAAAAGACCCTGGAATGCACAAGAAAGAAATAAATGATAAGAAGATAAAGTCAGCTCCATTGAGCCATTGAAGAAACACTTGTAAAAGCAATAAAATAAAGTTAAAGGACAAAAAGGACAAGTCAGCCCTGATATAAAATAAGGTGACTTAACTAGTATAACTAAAGGCAAGTTCATTTCATTATTACACATCTCACCGACTCTCTTATATTGCACATTGCCCGGTTGCTCTATGCTAGTTGCAAGTTGTTGTTCCAATTTCCAGTTACTAGTTGTGTTATCTTTGTACAATGATGTGCCATGCTTGAGGGTTCTTGCTCACACTAGGGCACAACTTTCTATGTGCTTGGATTCTTCATTTTTTCTAGTGATGTATCCGTGAAAATTGGATTACATTTCTTCTAGAGAAAAGTTTGTTGGGTTTTTATCTCGAGATTTGGTTTTCCCGAGATAAATCTTCTATTTATTGTGCATGACTATCTTTATGTGATTTTGTTATTTCCACTTTAGTTTTATTTCAGTTAAAATTTTCAGTTTGTAATTACTATATGGTAAGAGTGGCATTGAAATCTCTTTGAAATCATAAGGTAATAATTATCATATTTAGAAATTAGAAAAATTTAAAAGTAATAACATAATAAAGAAATCCAAGTAATCTCTTACATTACTTAAGGTCCAAGAGACCAATTTAAGGATTGGTGAACATTAACCATCACCATCATCATCAATATTATCATCATCAAAAAATCCCTTCAAATAATGAAAATGGAGAAACTTCTAAATTTTCATATATAAAAAAAATTAATTAAAAAGACAAAACATTCTACATACGTCATCCCTCATACATATAGTTTAATGTAGGCTCTTAGACCCATGTTAGAGTGCTCTTCAATACAATAATATCTCATACATGTGTAATAAAAAGGACTCCAACTTAATTTATGGCATACCAAATACTAATTACCAAATAAACCTTATATATAAATTTATATATTTATAACTATATTTATAACCATTTTCATTTTATTTTGAGAGTTTTTACCTAATTTGATAGTAGAGGATATTGAAACAAGAAGATAAAACAAGCCATCATTAAAGGGTAAGACAACACTTGTCCTAACTAAACCACTTGTGTGAGGATTAGAAATCAAGTAGATTTGTCTCATTTTTTATTGTTGTGACTTTTGACCAAGCTACTTTTATATAGTTGGACATGTCCATGTACATAAGTATTAGAGAAATGTTGTTATAATAGAAGCATGACTTTGCGAGCATATTTATGTTAGTTACATACAATCAGTTCTGCAATGCCAGTTTTTATTAATTTCAGTTGTTGGTGGGTTTTGAAACTTCTTCATAGTTTAGATGCACCCTCTAAACATTTCCCCATTCACAACAAAAATTACTCTTTTATTCACAACACAAATTAACAGAAAAACATATAATACATAATATTTAACCCAAAAAAAACATATAATACATAATATTAAATGATGAACAACAAAAAATACTAAATATCATAAACACTTTAAAAAAAATTATAAAAAAATTCTCCCATCAAATTTATACCCTCACACCACCAATAAAACAATAAAAGATATTCATGAATATTTAGACTCTAATAGTCCATATAGCTTTGAAAAGCAACGTTTCTCCCAAAATGACAGCATAAAAAAATAATGAATATCTGAACATGTCCAGCAAGTCAATCTTTAATGCCATATTGGTTTTGTCTTTGCAGGCACCGTTTGCAGAGGCGTTCGCTTTACAGCCACCTGATTTTGTGGCGTTCGCTTTCCCACTGCTGGCTTTTTGGCATTGCCTTCTGTTGTGTTGGGTGTTCGGTTTTCTTTAACAACGCTTGGTTTTGACTTTTCGCGCAAACCATAACCATTTCCATTTTCTCTTCGTTTCGCAGAATTTTCTTTTCCATTTTCTGGAGAAGGCGACTTCAGTGGAAAAAGTTTACGTCGTAGTTTCAAATCTAGGAGCTGAAGATCCTTTGATTCGAGATTCTCGTGGAGAGACTGTAAACTCATCTCCTGGTCCATTATTTTTTGTTGAAGACTGGCATTTTTTTCTTCTAAAACTATATTACGTTTGTTTGCATCGCTCAATAATGAGCTGTTTTTCTCCTCTAGGAGCTTATTTGTCGCTGCAGTCTCTGCGAGCTTATATTGTAATTCAACAATATTTCTCTCTTTCTCAATTGTTGATGCCCTGGAGTAATCAAGATCCTTCCTCGCATAATCCAGGTTAGTTTCCAATTCTGTTACTTTTCTCTCAAGGATAACCTGCTTTTCTTTTGAGGCTACAATTTGTGATAAAAGGTCCTCCTTTTCCAAGTCCCAAGCCTTATTTCCTGTGTGAAATTCTGCGGATATCGMGTGAATTTCTTCATTCAATTTAAAAACAGTAGCTTCTAGATTATTTTTATCAGAAACCACGGCTCCGCAGTATTCATCTTTCTCAGAAATCTCCTTCTTGTATCTTTCCTCAAGTTCTTTTACTTTTTCTTTTGAGGCTACAATTTGTGATAAAAGGTCGTCCTTTTCCAAGTCCCAAGCCTTTTTCCCTGTGTGAAGTTCTGCGGATATCGCGTGAATTTCTTCATTCAATTTCAAAACAGTAGCTTCTATATTATTTTTATCAGAAACCAGGGCTCTGCAGTATTCATCTTTCTCATCAATCTCCTTCTTGTATCTTTCCTCAATTTCTTTTTCTTTTTCTTTTGAGGATGCAATTTGTGATAGAAGGTCGTCCTTTTCCGAGTCCCAAGCCTTAGTTCTTGTCTGAAATTCTGTAGATATCGTGTGAATTTCTTCATTCAATTTCAAAACAGTAGCTTCTAGATTATTTTTATCAGAAACCACGGTTCTGCAGTATTTAACTTTCTCAGAAATCTCCTTCTTGTATCTTTCCTCAATTTCCTTTACTTGTTTTGAAAGTTTAGCAACATCATTCCCCATTTTTCTTTACAAACTGCTGTGAAAATTCCTTCTCAATTATTCCCACTGGACTGGTGATGGGAAGTTGCTGTGGTCACATATTCAAGAATGTAAATTTGTGATTGTGTTTGACAAACAAAAAAATTCCTTCAGATGATCCCTCAATACCTTTAATAACTAGTTCCAGAGAATTGTATATTGAATCTTCTTTACCCCCAACCTTGTACACTTGATAATCAAGATTCTCTGTCTTCAAGAGACTGGAATGTTATTTTTTCTTCGTCTATGCGCTCCCGGGAAAAAAATTTGCCCGAAATTTAACGTAAAAAGAAACAAATGCGGTAGGAGAACCTCGCCCTGAACTCTCTCTATCACGTTTCTTGTTTGGTAGAACGAAGAATAGGAGTAGGCATTTAGGAGTAGGCATTTACCCGTTTATATATAAATAATTAGTGAATCAAAAGAAGATATTTATATTGGCCGACTATTATCTAGGCAATGGGCCAAGTCCCCAAATTATAATTCATAATTGAGTGTTTGTGCATAGAAAATCAAAATTTCAATTTTAAACATTCATTTTCAACATTTTACAAACTCTGACAATCATTCTCTACTACAATATTAAAATCAAATGCCATTCATCCAAAACTAGTGATAATTCCATCTCAAAATTAATTGACATGTATTCATCTCATTTGAACACATTAGAGTAAACAAGGTTAGGAGGGAATGGTAAAAGCATTTAAATTACGGTCATATTGTTGCACGATACCTTTAGATGTTTGGATTAGCATCCCCTTCCTTATTGTTACATATTTGAGATACACTTATATATATATATATATATATATATATATATATATATATATATATGTGTGAGAGAGAGAATTCCATATGTTACGTAATGTTACCCGTAGTATTTTATGCAACATAGCATTTTGCTCATATTTTTTTTTGATAGGTGCCATGAAACAGATGAAACCAAAAGAGTCTTATCATGCATATGCCCATGAAATGGGATTTTTTTGTTCTAATACTCAACCCCCTTGGTCAACAATTGCATTTTATAAAAATTACATATAAATTAAGAGCTTAAAAAAATGATGTAATAATGGTACAGTCTCTTTTATTTTTTATTACAATATCTTAATAAATATCTCTAATATCTTAATAAATATCTCTAATAGAAAATAAAAGTAATACATATGTATCTAGATTACATACATGTTTTAACCCACCCTTTTAAGCCTTATTTGAAATCTCATTCTAAATTCATTATTTTGCAAATTGGTATAACCACTAGCTTGAAGGTGCATGTATTTATGAGTTGTCTCGTAACTATAAATGAATCCTAAATAAAAGAGACTAACTTCTTATTTAAATCTCATTATAAACTTACTATTACATACTTTTTTCTAACTACCAACTTTCATCAAGATGTAAACAGAGACCTTACCCCACCTCAAAATCTCTTTAGGTTTTATAGAACCTATGATCTGAAATGGATCCAGACTAAAGAGTGGATAAGACTGAGTACCAACAAAGATTGATGATCAAAATGCATTATCTAAGCATCGTAAAACAATATAAAAGCAATGCAAGTTTAGGTAGAATAAGCCAAATAATGATGTAAGAGAAAAGTTAAAGAAAAATAATTAAAATTCCAAAGAAAATGGATAAGAGAGAAGGCTAGGGCACGGCATGGATGATTTTAGGGGCTAAATTTCGCTCATGGGCTAATTTTCCATGGTTTTTCCAAAAATGAGATTCGTTATTTTAAAAATGATTTGCCCAAATTCTATATGATAAAATTATTTTACCTTAAAAATAGTCAAAATTTTATAAAAACTATATAAAATACATAGAAATTTGAATATTTAAAAAAAAATATCGCCAAACATTTATATTTGACATATGAAGGATTAGTAATATTCGCCAAGGTTTCTACATTTTAAAATAAATTTCCATCCTTAAAATCATCCCTAGGGCATGGGAAGTGAAGAGCCATGGTTGTTGGGCTTCCCTTACCCCCTAGCTCTCCCTATTTCTTCATTTTCTCTCATACTTAAGAGGATTTTGACCACGAAGGAGGAAAGAATTGTAAAAGTTTGTAGACGTATCTACGATGTTGATGGTCATTTTTTTGTTGCCCACAAATTCCATTATTGTTCTTGGGTGAACCAATTAATTTTTGAAGGAATTTGATTTATGTTGGATTCCCCAACTAATTGTTGGGCAAATTCAATTGATGTTGGGAGCTCTAATTAGTTGTAGGGTGAATTCCATTTTTGTTGGGAACTCTAGTTAAGTGTTGGGTTGATTGCATTGTTGTTGGACGTCTAATTGTTTGTTGGGTAGTTTTCTCTATTGTATGGGCATATTAAATTATATACTCACCAAATAGATCTGACTCATTACTTCCTTGTTATGTGTTTAAACCTTAGTGCTCAAGGGAGACCCACACACTTGTTCGTCACTCCCCAAACACTACATGCTATCTCCATCTAGAGGAGTAACCTCACTCATGCAACCATCACTATCCCATTGTTGAGTGTGAACCTTAAGCTCGTGGAGAAACCCATTCCATGTTTCACATGTTGGTTACAAAGTGTAAATGCTAACCCTAAATTTTTAGGAGACTAGTTGTTATCAGTTAAACCTAATTTCTGAGTAGACCAAATGCCTATTCATTATTACATAAAAGTTCACACATGCCTAATCCTAGCTCCAGGGTGACTGAAGGGATCTGGTTATTTTCTGGCCATTCCATTATTCATCATTGCAGGCTATATGCATGTTTTCCTTTTCATGGCTCAATTCGCCACTTGCGCATGGTAAAAAATTTTGTTGGACATCCTCCAAGAAAGTTGGCCACATATTCCCTATTGTTCACACATATCCAAAGTTAGTTTGACATGAAACCTTATGTTGAAAGTGTAGTAATGTTCACGTACATGAGAGTTGAACACATGACACATAAATGATGTGATAGATAGACAGTGAGTCACTGTTGTATGTAGGGTGACTAGGAATCTCCCATTAATTAAATGAGTTCAAGTCCTACATGGATTAAAATATTCCTTAAGCTTGTATTGAGAAATATTTTTTCCAATATTCTAGCATTCTCATTATTGGGTGAGTGATATACTATGCACATTAGTATGATATCATTACTCTTTATACAAATTAAAGAATGAGTTAGTTATTCAACCCATAAATAAATGAGTAATTACACAAAGAATTGTATTAAGCATTGGAACCTTTCTCATCATAGCAAAGATAAAGTTTAGAAATCAAATTCCACATAGGTATCTGTGTTGGTGAAGGGAGTGGGTTATAATCCCCTCAATTACAAATCTAATGGTATCAAAGCAGTATCATACTTCACCGAGACACTACTTCCATAAATGTGAACACAGTATTGCAAACTGTAGCATGGGAAAAGAAAGCATAGATAAGTTGGGAGACTTAGGGGCCAAAAATGTTAAGCTTCAAGAAGAGAATGAGAGCCTAAAGGAGTAGGTTAATACGTTTAGAGAGAGGATGGAAAAGATGGAGAAACACATGGAGACCTATTCTCGATTGCTTCCATTACTCAATAATAAGTTTGAATAACACTAAGGCTTCCTGATAACAGTTAGTATAGATTGGGACAAACATAGAACACAACTTCTATACCTTAAACAATAAGTTCATCCAAATGTATAACTCTCAATAGGATAGGTTCACACAGATGATGGTTTATCTGCAAATGGAATTGGAAGATAAGGATAAGGCCTTGGAGAGGCTCCAATAAATTTTCCAAGAGAACAGATAAGAAGGATAACCTTCCATTGCCATTGAAGATGCTAGCACCATGACTAACACCACCTTGGTAAGATCACCTTTCATAGACATCCCTTGAGAGAGTATTGGTGAATTTGAGAAACATACTAGGGGTATTGTCTCTAAACTCTTATAGAAAATGGGCTATGATGGACAAGGGATAGGCAAGATGAGATAGGGAATATTCATCCCCATTGTAGTCACACCTTGGGCCGAGCATGAGTCCCTAGGTTTTGATGGAAGAAGTAAAAAATCCATCACCATGAAGGAAACCATTTTCTTGAAGGAAATCGACATGTTGGGTTTATATTTCTCGTAAGGAGAAGTAGTAGAAACAATGAGTGGAAGTGTTAACTCACCACCACCGCATCCTTATGGTATATTGAAGGAGAGAAATGATAAGGAGAGTTGGAAGAATCAACCCACATATGCACTCAAAGAAAACATCAAATCAATTAGCGAGAGCAAGAAGTAGAGGAAGAAGACCAAGGGTTATACATAAAACAAGAAATTTCTTGTGCGTCATTGATATAAGAAGAGAGACCATACCATAGCCATTTTTCGATATGAAAATACATGATAACATTGTAAAAATAAATTCCATTGCGAGTCAGTCTGTTGGGAGAAGAAAGAAATGTTTCGCAGCCCTGAATGTTTTCAAAAGGGTAACAGAAAGAAGGTTTCTCCAATCCAACAACATGAAAAGAGAGAAGTAGAAATGAGTAATATGTTAATAAGTCCTTGTAGCAACAAAGAGAATTTTTTACACCATTGCAATTTGAGTGGTCAATGGGAAGCAAAGTGTTGGACACTTCACCCAAAGCTTCACCCGAGAATATGCACAACTGGGAAAATATTGTGGTGAGCGAAGAGTACAGTAGGTGAAGAGTACAGTAGGCGAAGAGTTTCCTACACCTCCAATTCAAGGATAATATGTTGTCCAAGAGGAGGTAGAAGCATCATAGGTTTTCATCACTATTGAAGAGGGTAGTGGGTGGACACGAACCGCTAGTGAAACACCATTTAAATTGCTACCTATGATTTCGCAATAAAAATTTTCCATCCTAAAAATATTCTTGAGATTGATGCACATGGTCAATGAAATTGAAGGGATGAGTTCTCTAGAAATACATAATGTTCCTTCCAAGGATTCACATGAACCAAAAAGTTTTTCCATGTAATGATAAAATTGATCCTAGTAGATGAATGCAACCACACATGAGGATTTGTTGCGTGATAGTACCATACTGGGGTCACACTAAATAAACCAACATTTGACTTATCTTAGTTGGTATCCGATATGGGCCATCTCCAATCTAGAGAGGGAGATGGGAATGAGTGTTGAGATTAGAGTTTAGATTCTTAGATTGCTAAAAGCTAAGATTCAGTGAGAATATTGTTGCACTATGGGAACATGTGAGATAGAACGAGAACTAGAAACATAGCCAAGGAATAGATCCAGTAGCCAGAGCCATGATTTAGAGCCAAATATAGATTAAGAGATGTAGCGAGGACCCAGTGTAATGTCCATGACCATTAACCTCACTGTCGAGAAATGCTACTACGTGGAATAACACTTATATAGTATGAATTTAAATGAAGTTAAATGACGTAATAGAGTAAACATATAATTACTGGTAACATACATAATTAATGGAATTAACAGTAAATACCATTGCAATGGAATACATGATAATATTGCAAGCATCATAGACATGCATTTTAATTGAAATTAAACACATGCATATACTTATCTTTGAAACTTTAGTAACTCCGCCAACTATGTGCAGACCTTCCATGAACCTCCCATCCTTAGACCTCACTTATCATCACGGTCAGCAGTGGGTCACCCTCGAGCTAGGACTAAGCTCCACCCAAGGCAAGAGAATCCTATACTAGGCTGAGGTTATAGGAAAACTACACA
>JZKD02S0232348.1:308702-319438 GCA_000966675.3 Picea glauca
CGAAACCCCGAAACCTGAAATTTATGTCAGGAAGAGATCAAGTATGAGCAGAAGCCGTGACAGGGGAAAAGGAAAGACCTGTGAATCGGGTTTTTAACAGAGATTCTAGTGACGAATCAAAAGAGCCACTTCGGCTCGAAGGTGAAGTTAGAACGATCCGTTAAGACCGAGAGGTCAGCGCAGAGACTATGGCTGAGGCAGGGGCATAGTCGGCGTCAGGTTTGGTATCAGAGCATAGAAAGGTTTATTTTCTTTCTGTAGCAAGGAAAAGGAATATTCACCATGCCACCAAGAAGAAGGGATAGGCAGACACCCGATCCACCAGAGGAAAGGGAAATACCAAGAAGAAGAGGTAGGCAGATGCCTAACCCAGCCATGGCAAGATAAATGCACGATTTATGTGCCAAACTTAAGGACACGGAGATAGCACAGAGACGCATAGTCAGTGTTGGGGATCTTAGTGATTCCGAAAGTGAAAATTAAGTTGAACATGAAGAAGAAGAAATTTCAGCGGAATATGCCGACAATCAACGCTTGATTAGAGCTTTCGCAAGGATGGCTGACAGGGAAAAAATGGACATGCTAGTTTATGAGGCCAACCTGGATGTTGAAGAGCTTCTAGACTGGATTAGATCTCTGGACACTTATTTTGACTATGAAGATGTCGAGGAAGACAAGAAGGTCAGACATGTTGTCACAATATTGAAAGGACATGCAACATTGTGGTGGGATGAACTACAAGCTGACAGACACTGCAAAGGAAAGCAGAAAATCAAGAATTTGGATAGGATGATTGCGAAGATAAAGGAAAAAAACATTCCCAGGGATTAACAGATTACTCTGTTTCAAAGAATGAAAAATTTGAGACAGAAGCTGATGACAGTGAAGGAATATACTGAATAATTCTACAGGTTGAACATCAAGGCAGGTCATCGGGAAAGCGATGATGAAAAGGTTTCCAGGTACATGAATGTCCTGAGATTTAACATTCAGGATGATATGAGCATGATGACCACCCGAACGGTGGAATATTCTTATCATATGGCTCTAAAAGCTGAAGAGAAGCTAAGTCGAAATAAAGGTCATAGAGGCTGAGGCAGAAGTCAAGCCAGATGCAAATCAGTTGCCCAGGATAGAAATCTGAAACACAAAGAAGAAGGAAAAAAACCTTAGACTCAGACTGAGAGAGGTGGAAGTTCACAGAGAGGGCAGCATACCGAATAGAGAGGTCAGTATGCATATGGAAACATTTTTCCTTGTACTAGAGGTAGAGGAAGAAGAAGAGGTGGAGTAATAAAGTGCTTCACATGTGTAAAGAATGGGCAGAAATCTTATGAATGTCCAGATAAGAAGAAATAAGGTGGTGAGGCTCACATTTCCGAAGCACAGAGGCGGAATGTTGAGGTAGAAGATGATGAAGGCGGAATATCACTGATGATGTGAAAATCTCTTTTGACACCAGAGAAGGAGGTGGAGAGTTCAGTCCAAAGAAACAGACTTTTTCAGACTGCTTGCAAAACCAAGGACATGGTATGCAAGGTCATTGTGGACAGTGGCAGCATGGATAATCTCATTTCAACGGAGATAGTAGAAAATTTGGAGCTGGAGACGATTGAACATCCATGTCCATATAGAGTTTCATGTCTACAAAAAGGACACCAGGTAAATGTCACTAAACAATGGTTAGTTGAATTTAAGATAGGAGGATATAATAATAAGATACCCTGTGATGTTATTCCCATCGATGTTTGTCATCTATTTTTGGGTAGACTGTGGGAATATGACAAAAATGTGATTCATGATGGGAGGATGAACACATACACCCTAGAGAAGAATGGGAGAACTCACATGAACCTGAAGTAAGCAACACTGCACTTCTCATGAGCTGGAAGGAAATTATTACAGAGGTTAAGAAGAAGGATGAAATGCAATTCATTATGGTGAGGAAGCCAATGATTGTTTTAACCAGTACAAGGGTAGATGATTTACCATAAGAGGTTCAGGAACTCCTGGAAGAGTTCGCTGACAGAGTAGTGGATGAACTACCTCGTTCGTTGCCACCAATCAGAAGTGTGAGTCATCATATTGATCTCATACCTGGAGCCAGTTTACCAAACAAAGAAGCGTATAGATTAACACCGCAAGAGAATGAAGAGGTCAAGAGACAAGTCCAGGATTTGTTGGGCAAAGGGTTGGTTAGAGAAAGCTTGAGTCCATTTGTTGTTCCAATAGTACTCGGTCCAAAGAAAGATGGAGGCTGGAGGATGTGTACTGATTCAAGGGAAATCAACAAGATAACCATCAGGTACAGATTTCCATTGCCAAGGATGGATGATCTGATGGATTGCTTAAGTGGAGAGATTTTTTTTTCGAAGATTGATTTGAAAAGTGGATATCACCAGATTCGTATGAGAGAAGGTGATGAATGGAAGACAACCTTCAAGACTAACGAAGGGTTGTATGAATGGCTTGTTATTCCATTTGGTTTAACGAATGCGCCAAGTACCTTCATGAGGTTGATGAACGAAGTCCTGAAGGAATTCATCGGAAAATTTGTCATTGTGTATCTGGATGACATACTGATCTTCAGTAATACAGAGGCAAAGCATCTAAAACACTTATCTACAGTGATGAAGAGATTATAGCAACAGAAGCTACTGATAAACATGAAGAAATCCTCATTCATGAAGATAGAACTCATCTATTTGGGTTTTTTTATTTCTGCAGATAAATTGGGGATGGATCCAGATAAGGTGGAGGTGATCAAGAATTGGCCATCACTGAAGAGTATATTTGAAGTGAGAATTTTTCATGGATTAGCTAGTTTATACTGAAAAGTCATTAGGAATTTAAGTGGAATTAGTGCACTGATGATGGACACAGTGAAGAAGAGACACAAATATTTTCACTGGACAAAAGAGCCTGAGAACAGTTTAATCTGTTGAAGAGGAATATCACGGAACAACCAATCCTAGTGTTGCCTAATTTCCAAAATACATTTCAAGTGAAATACGATGCAAGTGGATTTGCAATAGGGGCAGTCTTGAGTCAAGAAGACAGGCCGATAGCATACTTCAACGAGAAGTTCAACAAAGCAAAGGTGAAATACTCAATGTATGACAAGAAGTTTTATGTTATTATTCAGGCATTAAAGAATTGGAGACATTACTTGATTCTAAAGGAGTTTGTCTTGTACAGTGACAATCATGCACTGCAATTTGTGACTCAACAGGAAATGTTGAATCAAAGACATGTAAAATGGGTTGAATACATGCAAAACTTTACTTTTGTAACTAAGCATATTTCTAGAACTGCTAACAAGGTTGTTGATGTTTTGAGCAGGAAATGTTTGTTGTTGCAGGAGTTCAGAGTCAAAACGCTGGGTTTTGATGATCTCAGGAACATGAACATAGATGATCTAGATTTTAAGGAGGCATATGAAGTAGCTGAGAATCAAATTCTCAGGGACAGAAGTCAATGGATATAATACATGATCCAAGAAGGATTACTATTTAAAGGTAATCAACTTTGTATTCCAAAATGCTCCATGAGGGAGAATTTGCTGAAGGAGAAACATAGTGGAGGATTAGCCAGACATTTTGGTCACGAAAAGATGTTTGCAAAGTTGAATGAGTCATATTTTTTGGCCAGGAATGCAAGCAGACGTCAAGAGATTCGTGGATAGATGCAGAATTTTCCAGCAATCAAAGGGAAAGAGATAGAATGCATGATTTTATCAACCATTGCCCATACCTGAGAATCCATGGGATGTAGTCAGCATGGATTTCATATTGGGTTTGCTAAGAACATAAAGAGGGTTTGACTCAATCTTTGTGGTAGTGGATAGATTTTCCAAAATGGCACACTTCATACCATGTCAGAAAACTAGTGACGCAACTCACATTGCAAATCTGTTTTTCAGAGAAGTCATTCGTCTTCACAGCTTACCAAGGAGCATAGTTTCAGATCAAGACACTAAGTTCGTGGGACACTTCTGGAGAACCTTATGGAAAAAGATGGGAACAAATTTATCATTCAATTCATCTTATCATCCTTAGACGGATGGATAGACATAAGTCGTGAATAGGAGTTTAGGAGACTTGCTGAGGATCTTGGTGATAGAACACCATAGCCAGTGGGACAACATATTACCACAGGAAGAATTTTCTTATAAAGATTCAATCAACAAAAGCACAGGACAAAGTACTTTTCAAATTGTTTATGGCATGCAGCCAAGAGGAATTTCTGAACTGAGGGATTCAGAACAAATTGCGACTAGGAGCACTAGTGCAGAAGATTTTGCAGAGCCGATGAAAGAACTTCACAGCCAGGTGAAGGAGCATTTATAAAACTTGAGCCAATATGATGCAGGAGCATCTCAAGTGAGTGAGCGTGGAGACAATTGATAGCTAGAAAAGTGCCCATCACAAATTTTGAAATATCTTGAACCATTAATAAAACATCAAGTGGAGGTGCACTTGTATAATGTAAATGGACCTTGAGCGATTTGCTCTCATCCTTAGTAGGTAGGAGGCATTTATAGTAGTAAATGCAGGTAGATAGAACTGAATGTTAGATTAGACAGTTATAGAGCGCAAGAGGGAAATGGGAAATAGACACCCTCATTGTGTATTGTAAAATAGATGATAATTCTGGAGAGAGATGATAATTTTGGAGAGAGATGATAATTCTGAGAGCATAGGAGGAGAAGCAGAGAGCTGTGTAGCGGACTCCATGTACAAAAGTTCTGAATTAATACAAGAAAGTTGTGATTCAGTCTCATGGTGTTCATATATTCTCTGTGTATGCATCTTTTAATGTTATGCTCATGAATGTTTTACTCTTTATATCATGCAATTGCTTTTATGCTATGTATGAATGATTTCTTGTTGAATGTTTGAAATCTAAGAGGAAAGGGAAAATGAATGAGTTTCAATTGCTTCTCTATCTGAGCAAGAGTTCCTACAAGGAGTGCAGTTGAATTTGTCCACAAGGAGTGTGTTGACAACGTGTTCAAAGGTTTGTCTTTGAAATCTCAGGAGAGATATCTTTTGTTCTCATTTCCACAGAAGTACAATTGGCACAAGATCCATCCAAGGAGTGCGCAGGATGAGTGAAGTCTTAGGGTTGTGGACCTGAGTGGAGTATTGAGAGACTACTATTGCAGGTGTGTGCAGAGTCGAAGGTTTTCAACACTTGGAATTGGTTGAAAGTCTACCGCAAGGAGTGCGTGCAAGGGTTTTTCTAAAAGAAGTAGAGTCATGGAAAGTTCAGAAGGAATTAGACCTTTCAAAGGAGTCAAAGGAAGGCATAGCAATGTCAGACCATAGGAGGACAAGTTCTCAGAGGAAGGATGGATGGTCGAAATTCTCTGAAGAGAATTCACGAAGTCCTGTGAGTCGTCAGATCTCACGAATGAGGAGGGGAGTTACCGAGAGTATCCCTAAAGGTTCTAAAGCTCAGGAGGAGTAGGACCATAGATCCAAAACACAAGGGTCATTGGATTTACACACAAATTTATATATCGGGGTTTCGTAGGTTGAAGTCCCATAAACTTTGCAACAAGAATCGTGAAATCATGAAACGCGAAGTCTCGAAAAGCTAAAAGGATTTTTGTGGGCCACAGATGAGTCAGTGAGTGGACAGGTGGCGCACTATTGACATGGAGTCAAACTCTGTTGATCATTTCAGAGTTTTGGGGAGTGAAATTCTGAATTCTTTGCATTAGAATTCACGATATCGTGAAGTCTGAGGTCCCTATGGAGTAAAGGGGCATTGAAAAGTCAACCTTGTGAGCGCATCGAAATTTCAAAAAATTGGGTTTCAGGAATCACGGGAATAAGCTTCTTGACACTGCGACTGCTGAAATCGCAATAGGGAAAAGTATGAAAGATAAAGAGGATAGGTCAACATTGAAGGTTTTAGGGTTTCAGGGATTTGCAAGGAAGGCGCTCGACCACCAGATTCACGAAGGTGTGAAATTCCGATCCCCCGAAGTATAAAGGGGATTTCTCAAAGTTAAGAGTGGGTGTTAATTTCCCGAAAGGGAAATAGAAGAGCTATTGTCGAGAGCTCTTCGGGCAAGTGCATAAGGAAAGATCCTGTGTTGACGTGGACCTTCTGACCTGCAGGTTATGGAGGGAGTGTGCGTCATCATTTCTAGTATTAGATCTCAGAAAGGTTCTTTTCTTTCTGTAGCAGAGAGAAGAAGAATTCACCATGCCGCCAAGAAGAAGGGACAAACAAACACCCAATCCACTAGAGGAGAGGGAAATGCCGAGAAGAAGAGGTAGGCAGATGACTAATCCAGCCATGGAGAAAGAAATGTGTGATCTATGAGCTAGACTCAAAGACATGGAGACAACATAGAGATGCACAGTCAGTGTTGGGGATCCAAGTGATTTCGAGAGTGAAATTGAGGCTGAACGTGAAGAAGAAATTGCAGTTGAAGATGCAGCAAATGAACATTTGATCAAAGCTATTGCAAGAATGGGTGCAAGAGAGAAGATGAGAATTCCAGTTTATGAGGGAAACTTGGATGTAGAATAGCTTCTAGACTGGATTAGAGGTCTAAACACATACTTTGAATATGAAGAGGTCGAAGAGGACAAGAAGGTCAAGCATGCTGTCACAAGATTGAAGGGACATGCAGCATTGTGGTGGGATGAACTACAAGCTGATAGACGCTGCAAAGGCAAGCAGAAAATCAAAAGTTGGGATAGAATGATCGCAAAGATGAAGGCGAAATTCATCCCCAGGGATTATCAAATTACTTTGTTTAGGAGGATGCAAAACCTGAGACAGAAGTTGATGACAGTGAAAGAATACACTGAAGAATTCTACAAACTGAACATCAGGGCAGGTCATCGGGAAAGCGATGATGAAAAAGTAGCCAGATATATGAATGGCTTGAGATACGACATTCAGTATGAGATGAGCATGGTAACCATATGAATGGTGGAAGATGCTTATCATATGGCTCTGAAAGCAAAAGAGAAGTTGAGCCGAAAGTAGGGTTAAAGAGGCCGAGGCAGAAGTCAGCCTAGAGGCAAATTAGTTGCCCAAGACAAATACCAGAAGCCCAAAGAAGACTAGAAGAAACCTCAGACTCGAACTGAGAGAGGTGGAACCTCACAACAAGGGCATCATACCGAACAGAGAGGAGATTATGGTGACAATAATACTTTTCCTCATACTAGAGGTAGAGGAAGAGGAAGAGATGGAGTAATAGCATGCTTCACATGTGGAAAGAATGGGCACAAGTCTTATGAGTGTCTAGAAAAAAAGAAAGAGAGTGGAGAAACTCACATCACCAAAGCATAGAGGTGAGATGTTGAGGCAAAAGATGTTGAAGGCGAAAGATCGTTGATGATGCAAAAAGTTCTTTTGACACCAGAAGAGGAGGTGGAGAGTTCAGTCCAAAGGACCAGACTTTTCAGGACTACTTCCAAGACCAAGGACAGGGTATGCAAGGTCATTGTGTACAGTGGTAGCACAAATAATCTCATTTCTACAGAGATGGTAGAAAAGTTGGAGCTAGAGACGATTGATCATCCAAGCACATACAAAGTTTCATGGCTACAAAAAGGACATCAGGTAACTGTCACTAAACAATTCTTAGTTGAATGTAAGATAAGAGGATATAATGATAAGATACTATGTGATGCCATTCCTATGGATGTTTGTCATCTATTGTTGGGTAGACCATGGAAATATGATAGGAATGTGATTCATGATGGGAGAATGAACACATATATGCTAGAGAAGAATGGGAGGAATCACATGTCACTTCCAATCAAGGATAAGGAGGTGAAACTGGAAGTAAGCAACATTGTACTTCTCATGAGTGGGAAGGAACTTCTTACAAAGGTTAAGAAGAAGGAAGAACCGCAATTCATTGTGGTCAGCAAACTAAAGATTGTTTTGACCAGCAAAAGGGTGGATGATTTACCTAAAGAAGTTCAGGAACTATTGGAAGAGTTCATTGACATAGTAGTGGATGAACTACCTCATTCATTGCCATTGATCAGAAGTGTGAGTCATCACATTGATCTCATCCCAGGAGCCAGTTTTCCAAATGAATCCGCGTACAGATTGATGCCGCAAGAGAATGAAGAGGTTAAAAGGAAAGTCCAGGAGTTGTTGGACAAAGGGTTGGTCAGGGAAAGCATGAGTCCGTGTGTTGTTCCAACAGTACTCAGTTGGAGAAAGACAGAGGTTGGAGGATGTGTACTGACTTGAGGGTGATTAACAAGATAACCATCAGGTACAGATTTCCATTGCCAAGGATGGATGATTTGATGGATTGCTTGAGTGGAGAAAATTATTTTTCAAAGATTGATTTGAAAAGCGGTTATCATCAAATTCGCATGAGATAAGGTGATGAGTGGAAGACAACATTCAAAACCAATGAAGGGTTGTATGAATGGCTTGCTATGCTATTTGGCTTAACAAATGCACCAAGTACCTTCATGAGGTTGATGAACGAAGTCCCGAGGGAGTTCATTGACAAATTTGTCATTGTGTATTTAGATGACATATTCGTTTTCAGTAAAACAATGGCAGAGCATCTGAAGCATTTGGCTACGGTGATGCAGAGGCTACAGCAGGAGAAGTTGTTGATAAAAATGAAGAAATCCTCATTCATGAAGACATAGCTCATTTACTTAGGGTTTGTTATTTCTACAGATGAGTTGAGGATGTATCCAGATAAGGTGGAGGTAATCAAGAATTGGCCATCGCCGAAGAATATCTTTGATGTGAGAAGTTTTCACGGATTGGCTAGTTTCTACCGAAAATTCATTAGGAATTTCAGTGGAATTAGTGCATTGATGATGGATACAGTGAAGAAAAGACACAAGTATTTTCACTGGACAGAAGAGGCCGAGAAAAGTTTTAATCTGTTGAAGAGGAAGATTACGGAACAAACAGTTCTGGTGTTGTCGGATTTCCAAAGGACATTCCAAGTGAAATGCGATGCAAGTAGATTTGTAATAGGGGCAGTCTTGAGTCAGGAAAATAGGCCAATAGAATACCTCAGTCAGAAGATGAATGAAGTGAAAGTGAAGTACTCCACTTACGATAAGGAGTTATATTCTATCATTCAGGCATTGAATAAATGGAGACATTACTTGATCCCGAAGGAGTTTTTCTTATACAGTGACAATTATGCACTACAGTTTGTGACTCAACAAGAAAAGTTGAATCAGAGACATGTTAAATGGGTTGAGTACATGAAAAATTTAACTTTTGTGATTAAACATATTTCTAGTAGTGATAACAAATTTGTTGATGCTTTGAGCAGGAAGTGTTTTCTATTGCAGGAGTTCAAGGTCAAAATGTTGGGTTTTGATGATATCAGGAACATGTACGTAGATGATCAGGATTTTAAGGAGGTGTATGAAGCAACTGAGAATCAAATTCTCATAGATAGAAGCTAATGGTTAGATTACATGATCCAGGAAGGATTACTGTTTAAAGGTAATCAACTGTGTATTCCAAAATGCTCCATGAGGGAGAATTTGCTAAAGGAGAAACACAGCAAAGGATTGGTCGGACACTTTGGTCATGACAAGAAATTCACAAAGTTGAATGAGTCATATTTTTGGCCGGGAATGAAAGAAGACGTCAAGAGATTCGTGGACAGATGCAGAATTTTCCAGCATTCGAAGGGAAGGAAGCAGAATGCAGGGTTTTATCAACCATTACCCATACCTGAAAGGTCATGGGATGCAATCAGAATGGATCTCATATTGAGGTTTCCAAGAACACAAAGAGGTTTTGACTCAATCTTTGTGGTGGTGCATAGACTTTTCAAGATGGCACACTTCATTCCATGTCAGAAGACCAATGACGCAACTCACATTGTGAATCTATTTTTCAAGGAAGTCATTCGACTTCATGGCTTACCAAGAAGCATAGTTTCGGATTGAGACACTAAGTTCATAGGGAACTTTTGGAGGACCTTATGGAAGAAGCCGGGAAATAACTTTTCATTTAGTTCAACTTATCATCCTCAGACGGATGGACAGACAGAGGTGGTGAACAAAAGTATGGGAGACTTGCTGAGAAGCCTGGTGACAGAACACCATGGCCAGTGGGACAACATATTACCACAGGCAAAATTTGCTTATAACGACTCAGTTAACAGAAGCACAGGGCAAAGTTCATTTCAGATTGTCGATGGCATGCAGCCGAGGGGAACTTCTGAGTTAATGGATTCATAACATAATAAAACTAGGAGCGCTAGTATAGAAGATTTCGCAGAGGCCATGAAAGAACTTCACAGCCAAGTGAAGGAGCGATTGCAGAGTTCAAGCCAGGAATATAAGCACAGAGCAGATTAGCACAGAAGACAACTTCAATTTGAGGTTGGTGATTTAATTCTGGCACATTTGAGAAAGGAAAGGTTCCCGAGAGGAACATATAATAAGATGAAGGTGAAGAAAATCAGACCGTGTAGGGTCTTGAAGAAATTTGGGGCGAATGCTTACGAGATTGAATTACCCGATGGGATCGAAATTTATTCGATATTCAATATCTCAGATTTGTACCCATATAAAGCTAAAGAGGTAGGTACAGGAAATGAGTAGCCAGTGGTCCAGTGGACAAAGCAGATGCCAGTTGTAGATAAGTCATAGATGGAGCGCATACTAGACAAAAGAGTAAGCAAGAAGACCAAGCAAAAGCAATATTTTGAGTATTTGGTCAAGTGGAAGGGCCATCCAGTTGAAGAT
>JZKD02S0232348.1:319448-344185 GCA_000966675.3 Picea glauca
AGGGCCCATAGTGATAATAGTGGAGGTCATTCAATGTAAGGTGGACTATGTCCACTATATTATTAAATAAGGCCCACTATGGTAGTTAGATATAATAAATGTAAGAGGACTTCTTGGAAGGTTCTACTTCTAGAAGATTCCTCCTCTAGAATTTTCTTAGGTGATGGTAGCACTATATAAAGGGGTTCAAGCAATGTAATGAGACATGAAGAGAAGTATTGTATTTGGAGTTGTAGCTCAGTAGGAGGATGCCCCCTCAAAGAGGCAAGTGAACAAGAGAGGATCCCTTCCATAATAGGATCCATTGTATGGTGTTTCCCTACCTCAAGGGTTTGGTAATAATAAAGTGTGGTTTCTTCTATCTTACTTTGTGGATCTATTGTGTATTCAGTATTTGTGGTGATTATATTGTTAGATCTATTCAGGTTCTTAACACACTCTCTATGGGTTCTTTTTTTATCAGCATAACTTTTCTGTCTGTCTGGGGCATCCTTTAAATTTTTCTTAATTTTTAACATTTGTTCTTCCATTTCCTTGAGAAACTCTGGCCCAACTATTGCCCTATCAGCTGGATTATCCCAACTTATTGGAGTATTTCACTTTCTTCCATAAAGTGCTTCAAATGGGCTCATCTTCAACGATGCTTGATACCCATTATTGTAGGCGAATTCTACCAATTGTAGGCAGTCTTCCCATTTCGATCGTTTGTCCATAACATACATCTTCAATATGTCTTCTATTACTCGATTCACCTATTTTGTCTACCAATCCGACTCAAGATGATAATCAGTGTTAAAGTTCAGATTCGTTTTGAACCACTTAAACAACCCCTTCCATAACTTGGAGGTAAATTTTGGGTCTCTGTCAGACACAATTGTTTTGGGAATTTTGATCAATCATGCCACTTCCTTCATAAAGATGTCGACAACATCTACCACCTTGTGAGTAGTCTTTAACAAAATAAAATGGGCAGATTTTGTAATCTTGTCCACTAACACCACGATCGAGCCATGTTGTTTTCCTATTTTGAGCAATCCTATGATGAAATCCATTGTCACCACTTCCCACTTCCACTCAGGAATGAGTAAAGTCTACAACAACCCTGTTGGGTGCCTATGCTCATCTTTAACCTTTTGGAATTCCATACATCTGGTGATGTATTCTTCTATCTCCTTCTTCATACCTGGCCAAAAGTAATGACTCTTGACTGTTTCCAAAGTCTTTTGATATCCAGGGTGTCCTGCATAAGTCACATTATGCATTAGGTACATAAATTTTGTTCTTGTACATAAGTATTCCATCCATTTCCAGCTTATAATTTTCCACTTTCTGTGGCATCTCACCTTGATGTAGCTTTGATACCAAATCCATGTACTGCAAATTTGTATTTCCAGCCTCCAAAATTATGCCTTTAATATCAGTTCGGTACATGCTAATGGTTGTAGCGTGTAATTCGTGTACTCTCTACTGAGTGCATCAACCACTTTATTCTTCTTCCCTTTGATATGCTTGATATCAAAATCGTACTCACAAAGAAACTCCAACCACCTACTCTATATAGCGTTCAAGGTTGGATGATCAAACAAATACTTTAGACTGTTATGGTCTATACCTACTTCGAACTTGGATGCAGGAGCATCGCCAACATCAAGCGAGCATGGGGCAAGCGCCAACACATTTTAGACACATGATAAATTGTTTAAAACTTTTGAGGATGGATGCACCAAACGTAAATGTAGTAGTTAAGGAGAGGCGTACTTATAGATTGTAATCAGACCTTGAGCAACCCGCTCTCATCTGAAGGAATAAGAAGGCATTTATGTTAGTAGGTAGCTTTCAATTCTCAGATTAGATAGTTTTAGGAGTGGAGGGAAAACGGATATAGACACCCTCATTGTAGTATTGTATATAGTGATGAACATTACCAAGAGAAGAGCATATAGAGCTGGAATAGAGAAACTCTTGTAGTGTCCCCAAGGCCGAGCCCCGTTGTAAACCAAGTTCTGAAAGGAATTGTAATTAAGATTCTTAGGCTGGTGAGCCAATTTTTTATAAGATGGAGGCTTATGTGTTTGATTAGGCCAGAGAGCCTGAGTGTTGAAGGCCAGGAGTCTGTTGTTTTAAATGTAATCAAGCAAAACAATTAATAAAATATAAATATCTCCATGTGCATACCAACCACAATGAATGAGTGAAGGGGGACTAAGCATCCACAGAGTGAGCAAGGAATTAGGGGTTGAAGGTGGGAAAAGGGGCTAAGTGTTGAGCCTAGGGGCTAAGCCTAGGGGGCTTAATCCTGGGAATAATATTTAATATTATTCCAAAAAGACATGTGCATTTGTGTTATATCTTAAGTGTTGGCAAGGGAGGACATACAAGGGTGATGTGTGTTGGTGGAATGCATGTAGTGCCATGGGTGACAAGTGTCAACCCTGACACATGCGAATAAATGGCCAGAGTGAGTTGTGAGAAAGGTTCCTCTTCCTCCATTCGAACTTGAACTATCCTGAGCGTGAACCGCGTGACCTCTACAAGAGACCCTCATGCAATTCTGCAACAGGGAAAAAATAAATAAAAATAAATCCTGTATTCATTTTCTGAAAAGCCCGGTTCATCCTCCCCATTCTGTACTAGAGAGTCTATGTAATTCCCTGCGGAAATTGCTTCTCACGCAATTCTGAAAATCAACACCGTGAGACCTTGTTGCCATTGCTGAGCTTGTTTGAGAAGTTTGAGTTTGTATTCCGAGTTGAATGTAGTGGTCATGCAGAGATGGATTGCGTGTGAATTGTTGTCCAGTGCAGGTGGTAATTGAGCCTGTGTGTGATATCTCTCTAGGTGAGGGAGGTGGATGTTGTTGGAAGAGGTTTCTTCCAGNAAAGATAAGTATCTGTTTATGTTTTACTCATAGATTGCATGACTCTATTGCTTATGTTATCATGATTTCCGCTGTGTATATGAATTAGTATGAAAATCTATGGTTTGTAAATTATAGCAGTGAATAATATGTGTACTTTGAGCTTAAATGTATTTCATTGCTTAAATGCATGCGATTAATTATGAATGAGAATGTGTTATTCCGCATTGTAACACCTACACGGTGGCCAAGGTGTGCTACAGTTATTCTAGGTTATCTACCAAGTGGTGTTATAGTAACCTTGGTAGCTGAGTGAAAGGTGTGCTACAATTTGGTATCAGAGAGATTAAACAAAGTAGCAGAAAAGGTGTGCTACAGTTTGGTATTAGAGCCAAGCTTTCAACACTGAGCCTAGATGGGCCAGTGGTGCGGTCTTTGGACCGAGAATGCGAGGGGAAATTGGGTCTGGAAGGCCAATTTCATACTCTGGTTTTCTCCAAAGTGTCAAGTAGTTACTTGACGAGTTTTTAAAGCTCAGGAGGTATAGCGGCATTATGAAAATGCATCCATTGTGGTATGAGTCCATAGGGACAGGGGACTCCACACCGGTGGTGTGGAAGCTCTATGATCTGTTCGGGAGGGAAGGATAACCCTTGTGAGCCGTCATATCTTGAGCAAATTACCCGACAGCCGTTGGATCTATAGAAGAGTTGCACAGGATTTTAAAACTTCGTGAACAAGAGGGTGAAAGTCCTGAAAGGAGTTGGCCTATCGGGATATCGACGTTAGGGATATCAGAGTTCTTGAGGTCGAGAAGGTCGGGACATTTCAAGTTCCAAAATAGCGAGAGGGAATCTGAGCCATCAGTCTAAGGAAGGATGCGTGTTGCGTGATCATCCAATTCGGAGATCCGGACACCCGGACTCACATAGGTGAGCGTTTTTGACCTTTCACTGGGTGAAGTCCCGAGATTTGATCCAAGCTATCCAACAGTTGAGACACGTGGCGGAGATCGAGTGACCCATCAGTATATCGGCTACCGGGATTTGAGTTGACATAGAAATTTGTTATTGGGGAATCGCAAGTTACAAAATTTCGAGATTGGATCTGAGCCATCCATCAGTTGGGATACATGGGCGAGATTGGGAGCCCATCGACATATCGGGGTTCGCTGTTTCGTGAATCCTGAAGACAAGGTACCCGGAGAATTTAAAATCATGAAATAGTGGAATAGTGAGAAGCGGCGAGGACCGTCCATTCTTGGGGACGCGTGGCTGAGATAGAGGAAGTCGGGAAAGTTACCAAAGGAGAGTCATCCATCGGTAAATCGGGGTTCGTGGAATCGCGAATCCTGAAGACATAGGTGTTTTGGCATTGGAATTTTTGAAACCCCGACAGGAGTTATGACTATGGTCATATAAGGGGAGGCTGTGTGAACCACGATTCTAGCCTGGAGGTCTAACGGGAGTTAGAGCGCATCACCATTTGGAAGCCCAAAACGTTGAAAGGATCTGCGTTGTAGATCTGAGAAAGATCTGACCGTTGGATTTTTCTAGGAATGGATGTGGACACATGGAGATGTACCATGTGCCAGTGGGTCAAGAAGAGAAGCAAGAGAGGTGGGACCCGATGATGTCGTTAAAAAGTGACATGGGGCCCCATTAGCATACCATGTGACACCGTAGTTGTGGGTAACCACTGAGCCATGTGGGCCCGGAGGGTAGAGTAAGTCAGAATTTCAGAAGTCGGGGGGGTTGGAAAGGAAAGCAAGTTGAAAGTCTTGTGGGCCAAAACCCCGAAACCCAAAGTCCTAAAATTCCGAAGTGCCGAAAATGGAAGCCTCAAAAACCCAAAAAATGAAGTCCTGAAATTGCAGAGCCGAACGAGAACTCAGAAAACTTATTTGAATCAAAATGTCTTTCGTTCTTGTTCATATTGGCTTATAAATGTTATGAATTGATCCGGAAGGAGTAATGGCCTATCAAACTTCAAATTTAATTGCACAATGCATGTGCAGAGTTCAACGGAGGTCAGGATTCCAGTTAAACAACGTCGAGTATGGAGTGGGGAAAAATGCATATTACCCCTGAAACGAAAGATGAACGGGAAGGAAAGGATGTCAATATGGGAGTGGAAGGATCGAACTCCAACGGGCATGGAAAAGAAAAGGATAAGGAAGAACACATAATGAAAATCATTGAAGGATTGCAAAGAGAGGCCAAGGGCTCGCCGAGCTAATAGCCGAAAGCTTATGAAAGTCAGGGATCGACAGGGTGCACTAAACTTAAAATTATTGAAGAGCCTGGAAAGAATAGAGAAGAAACTTGAGAAGGGAAGAGACTCAAGTACGACAGAGAGTCGCAGAACCCATGGGAGAAGAAGTAGGTCGAGGAGTGGTATCCGACATCTTAGCTGCTCCCAAGGACATTCTGACAGGAAGACACACAGTAGTTCAATCCCATCCCCTAACAGAAAACATTGGAAATATGGAAAGGAGGAATTGAAGGGAGAGATGAACAAGATTAAGCCTCCAACATTTGATGGAGAACTTAATAAGGAGGAATATGTCAAGACATGGTTACTTGGCATGAAGAAATACTTCCAACTGCAGAATTATTCTGCCCATGCAGAAGGAAGAATTGCAATGTACCAACTGAAAGGAAAAGAATCCATGTGGTGGGATCAGTTTGNTAAAAGATACTATGACAAAAAGATGAAGGAGTTCTTCGAACTCAAGTTGGGCAGTATGACCATTGATGAGTATGAACGAAATTTTCTAGAACTACTAAAGTATGTTCCATTCATCAAAGATGAGGCTGTCAAGATTCAGAGATATCTAAGTAGACTACCACCTTCCATGAGTGACAAGATTCAATATGATGACCCTAAGACCATGGAAGAAACAATAAGAAAGGAAAAATGCTTGTATGAATAGCAAGGAGAAAGGCCTATCCTTCGGAAGGCTTGGAATGATCAGAGGAAGTTTAAGAAGGAACCGAGGCAGAAGGGAAACAAGCCTTCCTTTTTTAGAAAAAGTCTTTAGGGACAGCCATCATTTAGAGAGCCGAGAAGGACTGAAGAGGGAGCACAAAGACAAAGACTGATGCCCATTCAGTGTTGGGGTTGTCAAGGAAACCACAAGTACAAAGATTGTCCCCATAAAATGGTAAGGCGAGAACTGTACATATTGTTCAGCAAGCTGAAACAGTGGAGGATATGGGCAACAGAATGTCGAGGATCTATGAAGCCCTAGACAACAAGCAAGAAGAATTTCAATCACACATGATTGAAGTGGAAGGTATGATTAACAACTGACCACTTGTCATTTTAATTGATTCAAGGGCTAGCCATAGTTATGTAGATCCTAGAGTGGTGGAAGGTTTGCATCTAACGAGGAGAAAACATGAGAAGCCTTGGTTAGTGCAGTTGGCCATAGGGACTAAGAGGCAGGTCACTGAATTGGTTAAGTCCTATTCAGTGGACATGAAAGGAATGAGCACTAAGGACGAATTGAACATTCTTCCTTTAGGCTCATACGATTGCTTAATTGGGATGGACTGGTTGGACCAGCACCATGCCCTTTTGTATTGCCATAACAAGAGGTTTACATGCCTGAACGAAGAGGGAAATCAAGTAACATTCCAAGGAATTCCCAGAGTCGTGGCTGTGCGGGAAATGTCAGCCATGCAGCTGAAGAAATGTTATCGGAAAGGCTGTCAATTATATGCAACTCGGGTGGAAGAATCATCTCGAGATGTAGTATCGAATATGGAAGATCATGAAGTACTTAAGGAGTTCAAGGATGTATTTCAGGAGGTACCTGGACTACCTGTGTGGAGGGACATCGATTTTTCTATAAATTTGATGCTAGGAGCAGCTCCAGTTTCAAAATCTCCTTATAGAATGAGTACGCCAGAGCTGAAAGAGTTGCAATTGCACCTCGAAGAGATACTAAAGAAAGGTTACATTCACCCCAGTGTGTCACCATGGGGAGCCCCGGTCCTATTCGTGAAGAATAAAGATGGGACTTTGAGGTTGTGCATTGACTTTAGACAGTTGAATAAGGTCACTGTCAAGAACAAGTATCCTCTGCCAAGGATTGATGATCTTTTTGATCAGTACGCAAAACTGAGCAAGTGCTCTTTTTATCAAAGGCAGATCCATTACTTGGGACATATAATATCTGAAGAAGGTATCGATGTGGATACTGAGAAGGTACAGGTCATTCGAGAATGGCCAATGCCAAGGAATGTGGAAGAAGTTAGATATTTTATGGGTCTGGCAAGCTACTATAGGAGGTTTATAGCCGGATTCTGAAGGATAGCCCATTCTATCACTTCCTTGAAAAGGAAGAGAATGAAGTTCCAGAGGATTGAAGAATGTGAGAGCAGCTTCCAGTGATTGAAGCAGCTACTAACCAATGCTCCAATCCTGAAGATTGCAGATCCAAACAAGGATTACGTAGTGTGTACAGATGCATGTAAGGAGGGGTTGGGAGGAGTTCTCAGCCAAGAGGAAATTGTAGTTTGTTATGAATCCCAAAAGTTAAAGGAACATGAGAAGAATTATGCCACTCACGATTTATAGCTAGCAACAATCGTCCACGCCTTGAGGAAATGGAGACATTACCTCATGGGCAAGATATTCGAGTTGAGAACATGCCATAACGGTCTGAAGTATTTATTTGATCAGCTGACCTTAAATTCTAGGAAAATAAGGTGGCTGGAGTTTCTGTGCGAATATGACTTTGATATAAATCATATCAAAGGGAAATAAAATAAGGTGGTTGATGCACTCAACAGAAAAGTGCACAAATTACATGCTACAGCCATTAGCATGTACAGAACTAAGATTAAAGATAGAATTTTGGAAGCTGCCAATGTCGATTTGTAGTACAGAGGTCTAGTAGAAAAGCTACAACAGCGTGAGAGACCACAAGCCAAGGAAAGTTACACCTTGGGAACTGATGGCTTACTTCTGTATAAAAACAGAGTATATGTACCCAATGTCTGAGAATTGAAGTTGGCAATTCTAAATGAGATGCATAACCTGACTTATGCTGGACATCCTGGATATCAGAAGACTGTGGCAGTAGTCAAAAGCCATTATTTTTGGCTAGGTTTGAAGAAAGAAATCGCGGAATACATTGTCAGATGTATGGAGTGCCAAAAGGTTAAGGATGAGCACAGGCACCCAGCAGGGTTGCTGCAGCCTTTGCTTATTCCTGAATGGAAATGGGACGTGGTAACAATGGATTTTATCACAATATTGCCCAGAACAAGAAAGCAACATGATTCAATCATGGTGGTAGTGGACGAGCTTACTAAATCTGCCCATTTTATTCCACTGAAAACCACCCACAGAACAACAGACGTTGCTGACATTTTCCTAAAAGAAGTTGCACGCTTGCATGGAATTCCTAAGACAATTTTGTCTGATAGAGACCCAAAATTCACTTCGAATTTCTGAAAAGGACTGTTCAAAGGATTTAGAATGAATCTGAACTTTAGCACAGCATATCATCTCGAGTCTGATGGACAGACAGAGAGAGTAAATAGATTAATAGAAGACATGCTAAGAATGTATGTGATGGATAAACCATCAAGATGGGAAGACTACCTGCATTTGGTAGAATTCGCCTACAATAATGGGTATCATGCATCATTAAAGATGACTCTGTTCGAAGAAATTTATGGAAGAATGTGCAACACTCTAGTGAGTTGGGATAATCCAGCTGACAAAGTAGTAGTTGGGCCTGAACTGCTCAAAGAGTTGGAAGATCAAATGATAAAAATTAAACATAATCTAAAAGCTACCTAGGACAGGAAGAAAAGTTACGTTGATGGTAATAGAACCCATAGAGAATTCAAAGTGGGTGAACATGTTTTCCTGAAAGTGAAAACTAACAGGAGTTCCCTGAGGCTGGGAAGTTCTGCCAAGTTGGCAGCAAGATTTTGTGGGCCATTTGAGATCCTGGAAAGGATTAGGACGGTTGCATACATTCTTGCATTACCTACATCTATGATTGTACATAATGTGTTTCATGTTTCATTGCTTAAGAAATATGTACCTGATGCTAATCATGTTATCGATTGAAATGTGATTCAAGTGGAACCAGAGGGTGTCCTGCAAGTGCATCCTGTGTGCATATTGGACAGGAAAAGAAAACAACTCCAGAATCGAACTATAGAACTTGTAAATGTCCAGTGGACTTGGTATGGTCCTAAGGACACGACATGGGAGCATGAAGAGGTTATGCGGGCAAAGTACCCGCATCTTTTTGAAAATTTTGAAAGGCTTGCAGAGACAGTGTAAGTTGCACTAAGGACAGTGCAAAAATAAGGGGAGGGAGATTGTAGTGTCCCCAAAGCTGAGCCCCATTGTAAACGAAGTTCTGAAAGGAATTGTAATTAAGATTCGTAGGTTGGTGAGCCAAGTTTTTATAAGCTGGAGGCTTATGTGTTTGATTAGGGCAGAGAGCCTGAGTGTTGAAGGCTAGGAGCCTACTGCTGTGAATGTAATCAAGCAAAAAAATTAATAAAATATAAACACCACCATGTGCAGACCGACCAGGATGAATGGGTGAAGGGGGACTAAACATTCACAAAGTGAGCAAGGAATTAGGGGCTGAAGATGGGAAAAGGGGCTAAGTGTTGAGCCTAGGGACTAAGCCTAGGGGGCTTAAGCATGGGAATAATATTTTAATATTATTCCAAAAATACATGTGCATTTTTGTTTTATCCTAAGTGTTGACAAGGGAGGACATAAAAGGGTGATGTGTGCTGGTGGAACGCATGCAGTGCCATGGGTGACAAGTGTCGACCCTGACGCATGTGAATAAATGGCTAGGGTGAGCTGTGAGAAAGGTTCCTCTTCCTCCATTCGAACCTGAACTGTCTTGAGCGTGAACCGCGTGACCTCTGCAAGAGACCCTCATGCAATTTTGCAATGGGGAAAAAAAAAACAAAAAAAAAAAGTTGTGTGTTCATTTTCTGAAAAGTCTGGTTCATCCTCCCCGTTCTATACCAGAGAGTCTGTGTAATTCCCTGCGAAAATTTCTTCTCACGCAATTCCAAAAATCAACATCGTGAGACCTTGACGCCATTGCTGAGCTTGTTTGAAAAGTCTGAGTTTGGATTCCCAGTTGACTATAGTGGTCATGCAGAGATGGATTGCGCGTGAATTTCTGTCCAGTGCAGGTGGTAATCGAGCCTATGTGTGATCTTTCTCTAGGTGAGGGAGGTGGATGTTGTTGGAAGAGGTTTCTTCCAGAGAGTGTCCAGCACCAGCTTCAGGCTCTGAGACTTCCTGATCCGGCCTGTTGCTGAGACCCAGAGAGGGAGGTTAGCACTGATGGACTGTGCTTTTGAAGGTGTATACTCCTGGGTGGAACAGGAATGTGGGGAATGAGAGTCTGGTAGTAGTGGGCGTAAGATGACATCTTGGGAAGAATCCTTCCATATTCTGAGTGTTGTTTTCCCTGTAACCTCAGCCTAGCTAGGAGTCCTTGCCTTGGGGTGGAGCTTAGTCCTAGCTCGAGGGTGATCCACTGCTGAGCTAATGAGCAGTGTGGTCTAAGGATGGGAGGTTCGTGGAAGGCCTACACTTGGTTGGTTGAATGTACCATTGATAAGGATAAGTATCTATTTATGTTTTACTCATAGATTGCATGACTCTATTTCTTATGTTATCATGATTTTTGTTGTGTATATGAATTAGTATGAAAAGGTATGCTTTGTAAATTATAGCAGTGAATAATATGTGTTCTCTGAGCTTAAATGTATTTCTTTGCTTAAATGCATGCGATTAATTATGAATGAGAATCTGTTATTCCGCGTAGTAACACCTACACGGTAGCCAAGGTGTGCTACAGTTATTCTGGGTTATCTACCAAGTGGTTTTATAGTAACCTTGGTAGTTGAGTGAAAGGTGTACTACAGTTTGGTATCAGAGTGATTAAACAAAGTAGCAGAAAAGGTGTGCTACAACTGTGTTTGAAAAACACCCATGTACAGAGATTTGAGTTAATAGAAGAAGTCTTAATTCAAATTCATGGCATTGTATTTGTTTCTTGTAGGTGTATGCTGAATGGTATGTTCATGGTTTTACTCTTTCTGTTATACGTTTGCTTTCTATGTTGTGTATGAATGATTTCAGGATTATGTTTGAAGTCTGAGAGAGAAAGAGTTAGGAGATGAGTTTCAATTGTTTCTTTGTCTGAGCGAGAGTTCCTACAAGGAGTTCAGTGGAATTGTCCACAAGGAGTGCATTGACAAAAAGGTTCATAGGTTTTGTCTCTGAAAGCTCAGATAGGTTAGCTTTTGTTCCATTTCCTCAAAGGTGCAGTTAGTCACAAGAGTCGTGCAAGGTGTGCACAAACCAATATTGAATCCTGGGTTTGAAACCTAAGAAACTATTGAAGGGCCGCTGCTGCAAGGAGTGCGTGGAATCGAAGGTGTTCAACACTGAAGTGTTTGAAGGTTTGCTACAAGGAGTCCATGCAGGAGTTCTTGAAAGACTCGAAGTCATGGAAAACCTCAGAAGGATTCGAACCTACGAAGTCGATGAAGGGAAGAGATGAACGGTCAAAATTCTCCATAGAGAATTTGTGAAGTCTCACCAGTCGTTCAATATGACAGAGAAGCAAGGAGGTTACGACTATTTTCAAGGTTCAATCTTAGGAGATCATGAGTCATCGGATCCTCACTTAGATACCCATCAGTCGTGGGATCTGACAGGAGTTGCATGAGGATTAAACTCTCACAAGAAGAGTGAAGGTCCCGAAAGACGTTGGGATATTGGGGTTTCAGAATTCGGGATATTGGGAGTCTCAAGGATAGGAGATCGGGTCATTTCATACTGAAAATCCTGATTTTGATCTAGACCATCCATCTGCTGAGACACGTGATAGAGATCCAGAACCTGTCGGTATTTCGGCTACCAAAGTTTTGAGTTGACAGAGAAATTGTGACATCGGGGAATCGCAAGTCGCAAAATCCTGAGACTGAATCAGGACCATTCATCAGTTGAGACACGTGGTGATGATCAAGTGCCTGTCGACATTTTTCATGTCGATATATTCCATCGACATTTTGGGATTCAACGTTATGTGAATCCTGAAGATATGAAGCACGCACATTTCAAAATTGTAAATTCTAAAACCCCAACAAGGTGGAAAGCTCCATTGTGGATCCATCTGACGTCATTTCATCATATAGGAGGTTGGGAATTGAAACTTCAGGAGTTTCGAGGGAAGGAATCCATAGGCATTTTGGTGTTTCAAAACCCTAAATCACAAAGAGACGAGGACCGTCCATCTCTAGGGGATGCATGGCAACAATCTAGGTTTCCGAAGAAAAAATCAGGATTTGGAGGATCGGAAATCCTAAGGACAAAGGGTCCATGCGTTTCGGCAATTGAAAGCCTGAAATCGCGAAAGACATAGAGCTACGGTCATATGGAATAGTGGTCACATCGACCAGAAGGTACTCATGGGGACTAAATTCTGTTAAAGCCATTTCGGAAAATCGACATATCGGAGATCGGTGGATCGAGAAGACTGAGATGCTCGACAATAGGAATCACGAAACCCCGAAACCTGAAATTTATGTCAGGAAGAGATCAAGTATGAGCAGAAGCCGTGACAGGGGAAAAGGAAATACTTGTGAATCGAGTTTTTAACAGAGATTCTAGTGACGAATCAAAAGAGCCACTTCAGGTCGAAGGTGAAGTTAGAACGATCCGTTAAGACTGAGAGGTCAGCGCAGAGACTATGGCTGAGGCAGGGGCATAGTCAGCATCAGGTTTGGTATCAGAGCATAGAAAGGTTTATTTTCTTTCTGTAGCAAGGAAAAGGAAGATTCACCATGCCACCACGAAGAAGGGATAGGTAGACACCCGATCCACCAGAGGAAAGGGAAATACCAAGAAGAAGAGGTAGGCAGATGCCTAACCCAGCCATGGCAAGATAAATGCATGATTTATGTGCCAGACTTAAGGACATGGAGATAGCACAGAGACGCATAGTCGGTGTTGGGTATCTTAGTGATTCCGAAAGTGAAAATTAAGTTGAACATGAAGAAGAAGAAATTTCAGCGGAATATGCCGACAATCAACGCTTGATTAGAGCTTTCGCAAGGATGGCTGACAGGGANTGAGCAAGTGCTCTTTTTATCAAAGGCAGATCCATTACTTGGGACATATAATATCTGAAGAAGGTATCGATGTGGATACTGAGAAGGTACAGGTCATTCGAGAATGGCCAATGCCAAGGAATGTGGAAGAAGTTAGATATTTTATGGGTCTGGCAAGCTACTATAGGAGGTTTATAGCCGGATTCTGAAGGATAGCCCATTCTATCACTTCCTTGAAAAGGAAGAGAATGAAGTTCCAGAGGATTGAAGAATGTGAGAGCAGCTTCCAGTGATTGAAGCAGCTACTAACCAATGCTCCAATCCTGAAGATTGCAGATCCAAACAAGGATTACGTAGTGTGTACAGATGCATGTAAGGAGGGGTTGGGAGGAGTTCTCAGCCAAGAGGAAATTGTAGTTTGTTATGAATCCCAAAAGTTAAAGGAACATGAGAAGAATTATGCCACTCACGATTTATAGCTAGCAACAATCGTCCACGCCTTGAGGAAATGGAGACATTACCTCATGGGCAAGATATTCGAGTTGAGAACATGCCATAACGGTCTGAAGTATTTATTTGATCAGCTGACCTTAAATTCTAGGAAAATAAGGTGGCTGGAGTTTCTGTGCGAATATGACTTTGATATAAATCATATCAAAGGGAAATAAAATAAGGTGGTTGATGCACTCAACAGAAAAGTGCACAAATTACATGCTACAGCCATTAGCATGTACAGAACTAAGATTAAAGATAGAATTTTGGAAGCTGCCAATGTCGATTTGTAGTACAGAGGTCTAGTAGAAAAGCTACAACAGCGTGAGAGACCACAAGCCAAGGAAAGTTACACCTTGGGAACTGATGGCTTACTTCTGTATAAAAACAGAGTATATGTACCCAATGTCCGAGAATTGAAGTTGGCAATTCTAAAGGAGATGCATAACCTGACTTATGCTGGACATCCTGGATATCAGAAGATTGTGGCAGAAGTCAAAAGCCATTATTTTTGGCTAGGTTTGAAGAAAGAAATCGTGGAATACATTGCCAGATGTATGGAGTGCCAAAAGGTTAAGGCTGAGCACAGGCACCCAGCAGGGTTGTTGCAGCCTTTTCTTATTCCTGAATGGAAATGGGACGTGGTAACAATGGATTTTATCACAAGATTTCCCAGAACAAGAAAGCAACATGATTCAATCATGGTGGTAGTGGACGAGCTTACTAAAGCTACCCATTTTATTCCACTGAAAACCACCCATAGAACAACAGACGTTGCTGACATTTTCCTAAAAGAAGTTGCACGCTTGCATGGAATTCCTAAGACAATTTTTTCTGATAGAGACCCAAAATTCACTTCGAATTTCTAAAAAGGACTGTTCAAAGGATTTAGAACGAATATGAACTTTATCACAGCATATCATATCGAGTCTGATGGACAGACAGAGAGAGTAAATAGATTAATACAAGACATGCTAAGAATGTATGTGATGGATAAACCATCAAGATGGGAAGACTACATGCATTTGGTAGAATTCGCCTACAATAATGGGTATCATGCATCATTAAAGATGACTCTATTCGAAGCACTTTATGGAAGAATGTGCAACACTCTAGTGAGCCTCGATAATCCAGCTGACAAAGTAGTAGTTGGGCCTGAACTGCTCAAAGAGATGGAAGATCAAATGATAAAAATTAAACATAATCTAAAAGCTTCCTAGGACAGGAAGAAAAGTTACATTGATGGTAATAGAACCCATAGAGAATTCAAAGTGGGTGAACATGTTTTCTTGAAAGTGAAAACTAACAGGAGTTCCCTGAGGCTGGGAAGTTTTGCCAAGTTGGCAGCAAGATTTTGTGGGCCATTTGAGATCCTGGAAAGGATTAGGACGGTTGCATACATGCTTGCATTACCTACATCTATGATTGTACATAATGTGTTTCATGTTTCACTGCTTAAGAAATATGTACCTGATGCTAATCATGTTATCGATTGAAATGTGATTCAAGTGGAACCAGAGGGTGTCCTGCAAGTGCATCCTGTGTGCATATTGGACAAGAAAAGAAAACAACTCCGGAATCGAACTATAGAACTTGTAAAGGTCCAGTGGACTTGGTATGGTCCTAAGGACACGACATGGGAGCATGAAGAGGTTATGCGGGCAGAGTACCCGCATCTTTTTGAAAATTTTGAAAGGCTTGCAGAGACAGTGTAAGTTGCACTAAGGACAGTGCAAAAATAAGGGGAGGGGGATTGTAGTGTCCCCAAAGCTGAGCCCCATTGTAAACCAAGTTCTGAAAGGAATTGTAATTAAGATTCGTAGGTTGTTGAGCCAAGTTTTTATAAGCTGGAGGCTTATGTGTTTGATTAGGCTAGAGAGCCTGAGTGTTGAAGGCTAGGAGCCTACTGTTGTGAATGTAATCAAGCAAAAAAATTAATAAAATATAAACACCACCATGTGCAGACCAACCAGGATGAATGAGTGAAGGGGGACTAAAAATTCACAAAGTGAGCAAGGAATTAGTTGTTGAAGATGGGAAAAGGGGCTAAGTGTTCATCCTAGGGACTAAGCCTAGGGGGCTTAAGCATGGGAATAATATTTTAATATTATTCCAAAAATACATGTGCATTTTTGTTTTATCCTAAGTGTTGACAAGGGAGGACATAAAAGGGTGATGTGTGCTGGTGGAACGCATGCAGTTCCATGGGTGACAAGTGTCGACCCTGACACATGCGAATAAATGGCTAGGGTGAGCTGTGAGAAAGGTTCCTCTTCCTCCATTCGAACCTGAACTGTCTTGAGCGTGAACCACGTGACCTCTGCAAGAGACCCTCGTGCAATTCTGCAATGGGGAAAAAAAAAAGAAAAAAAAAAGTTGTGTGTTCATTTTTTGAAAAGTCCGGTTCATCCTCCCCGTTCTATACCAGAGAGTCTGTGTAATTCCCTGCGAAAATTGCTTCTCACGCAATTCCAAAAATCAACACCGTGAGACCTTGACGCCATTGTTGAGCTTGTTTGAAAAGTCTGAGTTTGGATTCCCAGTTGACTGTAGTGGTCATGCAGAGATGGATTGCGCGTGAATTTATGTCCAGTATAGGTGGTAATCGAGCCTATGTGTGATCTCTCTCTAGGTGAGGGAGGTGGATGTTGTTGGAAGAGGTTTCTTCCAGAGAGTGTCCAGCACCAGCTTCAGGCTCTGAGACTTCCTGATCCAGCCTGTTGCTGAGACCCAGAGAGGGAGGTTAGCACTGATGGATTGTGCTTGTGAAGGTGTATACTCCTGGGCGGAATAGGAATGTGGGGAATGAGAGTCTGGTAGTAGTGGGCGTAAGATGACATCCTGGGAAGAATCCTTCCATATTCTGAGTGTTGTTTTCCCTGTAACCTCAGCCTAGCTAGGAGTCCTTGCCTTGGGGTGGAGCTTAGTCCTAGCTCGAGGGTGATCCACTACTGAGCTAATGAGCAGTGTGGTCTAAGGATGGGAGGTTCATGGAAGGCCTACACTTGGTTGGTTGAATGTACCATTGATAAGGATACGTATCTATTTATGTTTTACTCATAGATTGCATGACTCTATTTCTTATGTTATCATGATTTTTGTTGTGTATATGAATTAGTATGAAAAGCTATGCTTTGTAAATTATAGCAGTGAATAATATGTGTACTCTGAGCTTAAATGTATTTCTTTGCTTAAATGCATGCGATTAATTATGAATGATAATGTGTTATTCCGCGTAGTAACACCTACACGGTAGCCAAGGTGTGCTACAGTTATTCTGGGTTATCTACCAAGTGGTGTTATAGTAACCTTGGTAGTTGAGTGAAAGGTGTACTACAGTTTGGTATCAGAGTGATTAAACAAAGTAGCAGAAAAGGTGTGCTACAACTGTGTTTGAAAAACACCCATGTACAGAGATTTGAGTTAATAGAAGAAGTCTTAATTCAAATTCATGGCATTGTATTTGTTTCTTGTAGGTGTATGCTGAATGGTATGCTCATGGTTTTACTCTTTATGTTATACACTTTCTTTCTATGTTGTGTATGAATGATTTCAGGATTATGTTTGAAGTCTGAGAGAGAAAGAGTTAGGAGATGAGTTTCAATTGTTTCTTTGTCTGAGCGAGAGTTCCTGCAAGGAGTTCAGTAGAATTGTCCACAAGGAGTGCATTGACAAAAAGGTTCATAGGTTTTGTCTCTGAAAGATCAGATAGGTTATCTTTTGTTCTCATTTCCTCAAAGGTGCAGTTAGGCACAAGAGTCGTGCAAGGTGTGCACAGACCAATATTGAATCCTGGGTTTGAAACCTAAGAAACTATTGAAGGGTTGCTGCTGCAAGGAGTGCGTGGAATCGAAGGTGTTCAACACTGAAGTGTTTGAAGGTTTTCTACAAGGAGTCCATGCAGGAGTTCTTGAAAGACTCGAAGTCATGGAAAACCTCAGAAGGATTCGAACCTATGAAGTCGATGAAGGGAAGAGATGAACGGTCGAAATTCTCCATAGAGAATTTGTAAAGTCTCACCAGTCGTTCAATCTGACAGAGAAGCAAGGAGGTTACGACTATTTTCAAGGTTCAATCTTAGGAGATCATGAGTCATCGGATCCTCACTTAGATACCCGTCATTCGTGGGATCTGACAGGAGTTGCATGAGGATTAAACTCTCACAAGAAGAGTGAAGGTCCCGAAAGACGTTGGGATATTGGGGTTTTAGAATTCGGGATATCGGGAGTCTCGAGGATAGGAGATCAGGTCATTTCATAGTGAAAATCCTGATTTTGATCTAGACCGTCCATCTGCTGAGACACGTGATAGAGATCCAGAACCTGTCGGTATTTCGACTACCAAAGTTTTGAGTTGACAGAGAAATTGTGACATCGAGGAATCGCAAGTCGCAAAATCCTGAGACTGAATCAGGACCATTCATCAGTTGAGACACGTGGTGATGATCAAGAGCCTGTTGATATTTTTCATGTCGATATAGTCCATCGACATTTTGGGATTCAACGTTATGTGAATCCTGAAGATATGAAGCACGCACATTTCAAAACTGTGAATTCTGAAACCCCGACAAGGTGGAAAGCTCCATTGTGGAGCCATCTGACGTCATTTCATCATATAGGAGGTTGGGAATTGAAACTTCAGGAGTTTCGAGGGAAGGAATCCATAGGCATTTTGGTGTTTCAAAACCCAAAATCACAAAGAGACGAGGACCGTCCATCTCTAGGGGATGCATGGCAACAATCTAGGTTTCCGAAGAAAAAATCAGGATTTGGAGGATCGGAAATCCTAAGGACAAAGGGTCCATGCGTTTCGGCAATTGAAAGCCTGAAATCGCGAAAGACATAGAGCTACGGTCATATGGAATAGTGGTCACATCGACCAGAAGGTACTCATGGGGACTAAATTCTGTTAAAGCCATTTCGGAAAATCGACATATCGGAGATCGGTGGATCGAGAAGACTGAGATGCTCGACAATAGGAATCACGAAACCCCGAAACCTGAAATTTATGTCAGGAAGAGATCAAGTATGAGCAGAAGCCGTGACAGGGGAAAAGGAAATACTTGTGAATCGAGTTTTTAACAGAGATTCTAGTGACGAATCAAAAGAGCCACTTCAGGTCGAAGGTGAAGTTAGAACGATCCGTTAAGACTGAGAGGTCAGCGCAGAGACTATGGCTGAGGCAGGGGCATAGTCAGCATCAGGTTTGGTATCAGAGCATAGAAAGGTTTATTTTCTTTCTGTAGCAAGGAAAAGGAAGATTCACCATGCCACCACGAAGAAGGGATAGGTAGACACCCGATCCACCAGAGGAAAGGGAAATACCAAGAAGAAGAGGTAGGCAGATGCCTAACCCAGCCATGGCAAGATAAATGCATGATTTATGTGCCAGACTTAAGGACATGGAGATAGCACAGAGACGCATAGTCGGTGTTGGGTATCTTAGTGATTCCGAAAGTGAAAATTAAGTTGAACATGAAGAAGAAGAAATTTCAGCGGAATATGCCGACAATCAACGCTTGATTAGAGCTTTCGCAAGGATGGCTGACAGGGAAAAAATGGACATGCTAGTTTATGAGGCCAACCTGGATGTTGAAGAGCTTCCAGACTGAATTACATCTCTGGACACTTATTTTGACTATGAATATGTCGAGGAAGACAAGAAGGTCAGACATGTTGTCACAATATTGAAAGGACATGCAACATTGTGGTGGGATGAACTACAAGCTGACAGACACTGCAAAGGAAAGAAGAAAATCAAGAATTGGGATAGGATGATTGCGAAGATAAAGGAAAAAATCATTCCCAGGGATTAACAGATTACTCTGTTTCGAAGAATGAAAAATTTGAGACAGAAGCTGATGACAGTGAAGGAATATACTGAATAATTCTACAGGTTGAACATCAAGGCAGGTCATCGGGAAAGCGATGATGAAAAGGTTGCCAGGTACATGAATGGCCTAAGATTCAACATTCAGGATGATATGAGCATGATGACCACCCGAACGGTGGAATATTCTTATCAGATGGCTCTAAAAGCTGAAGAGAAGCTAAGTTGAAATAAAGGTCATAGAGGTTGAGGCAGAAGTCAAGCCAGATGCAAATTAGTTGCCCAGGATAGAAATCTGAAACACAAAGAAGAAGGAAAAAAACCTTAGACTCAGACTGAGAGAGGTGGAAGTTCATAGAGAGGGAAGCATACCGAACAGAGAGGTCAGTATGCATATGGAAACATTTTTCCTCATACTAGAGGTAGAGGAAGAAGAAGAGGTGGAGTAATAAAGTGCTTCACATGTGTAAAGAATGGGCAAAAATCTTATGAATGTCCAGATAAGAAGAAATAAGGTGGTGAGGCTCACATTTCCGAAGCACAGAGGCGGAATGTTGAGGTAGAAGATGATGAAGGAGGAATATCACTGATGATGTGAAAATCTCTTTTGACACCAGAGAAGGAGGTGGAGAGTTCAGTCCAAAGAAACAGACTTTTTCAGACTACTTGCAAAACCAAGGACAGGGTATGCAAGGTCATTGTGGACAGTGGCAGCATGGATAATCTCGTTTCAACGGAGATAGTAGAAAAGTTGGAGCTGGAGACGATTGAACATCCATGTCCATATAGAGTTTCATGTCTACAAAAAGGACACCAAGTAAATGTCACTAAACAATGTTTAGTTGAATTTAAGATAGGAGGATATAATAATAAGATACCCCGTGATGTTATTCCCATCGATGTTTGTCATCTATTGTTGGGTAGACTGTGGGAATATGACAAAAATGTGATTCATGATGGGAGGGTGAACACATACACCCTAGAGAAGAATGGGAGAACTCACATGAACCTGAAGTAAGAAACACTGCACTTCTCATGAGCTGGAAGGAAATTATTACAGAGGTTAAGAAGAAGGATGAAATGCAATTCATTATGGTGAGGAAGCCAACGATTGTTTTAACCAGTACAAGGGTAGATGATTTACCATAAGAGGTTCAGGAACTCCTGGAAGAGTTCACTGACAGAGTAGTGGATGAACTACCTCGTTCGTTGCCACCAATCAGAAGTGTGAGTCATCATATTGATCTCATACCTGGAGCCAGTTTACCAAACAAAGAAGCGTACAGATTAACACCGCAAGAGAATGAAGAGGTCAAGAGACAAGTCCAGGATTTGTTGGGCAAAGGGTTGGTTAGAGAAAGCTTGAGTCCATTTGTTGTTCCAATAGTACTCAGTCCAAAGAAAGACGGAGTCTGGAGGATGTGTACTGATTCAAGGGAAATCAACAAGATAACCATCAGGTACAGATTTCCATTTCCAAGGATGGATGATCTGATGGATTGCTTAAGTGGAGAGATTTTTTTTTCGAAGATTGATTTGAAAAGTGGATATCACCAGATTCGTATGAGAGAAGGTGATGAATGGAAGACAACCTTCAAGACTAACGAAGGGTTGTATGAATGGCTTGTTATGCCATTTGGTTTAACGAATGCACCAAGTACCTTCATGAGGTTGATGAATGAAGTCCTGAAGGAATTCATCGGAAAATTTGTCATTGTGTATCTGGATGACATACTGATCTTCAGTAATACAGAGGCAGAGCATATAAAACACTTAGCTACAGTGATGAAGAGATTATAGCAACAGAAGCTACTGATAAACATGAAGAAATCCTCATTCATGAAGATAGAACTCATCTATTTGGGTTTTGTTATTTCTGCAGATAAATTGGGGATGGATCCAGATAAGGTGGAGGTGATCAAGAATTGGCCATCACTAAAGGGTATATTTGAAGTGAGAATTTTTCATGGATTAGCTAGTTTCTACTGAAAATTCATTAGGAATTTAAGTGGAATTAGTGCACTGATGATGGACACAGTGAAGAAGAGACACAAATATTTTCACTGGACAAAAGAGCCCGAGAACAGTTTTAATCTATTGAAGAGGAATATCATGGAACAACCAATCCTGGTGTTGCCTAATTTCCAAAATACATTTCAAGTGAAATACGATGCAAGTGGATTTGCAATAGGGGCAGTCTTGAGTCAAGAAGACAGGCCGATAGCATACTTCAGCGAGAAGTTGAACAAAGAAAAGGTGAAATACTCAATGTATGACAAGAAGTTTTATGTTATTATTCAGGCATTAAAGAATTGGATACATTACTTGATTCTAAAGGAGTTTTTCTTAAATAGTGACAATCATGCACTGCAATTTGTGACTCAACAGGAAATGTTGAATCAAAGACATGTAAAATGGGTTGAATACATGCAAAACTTTACTTTTGTAACCAAGCATATTTCTAGAACTGCTAACAAGGTTGTTGATGTTTTGAGCAGGAAATGTTTGTTGTTGCAGGAGTTCAGAGTCAAAATGCTGGGTTTTGATGATCTCAGGAACATGAACAAAGATGATCTAGATTTTAAGGAGGCATATGAAGTAGCTGAGAATCAAATTCTCAGGGACAGAAGTCAATGGATAGAATACATGATCCAAGAAGGATTACTATTTAAAGGTAATCAACTTTGTATTCCAAAATGCTCCATGAGGGAGAATTTGCTGAAGGAGAAACATAGTGGAGGATTAGCCAGAAATTTCGGTCACGACAAGATGTTTGCAAAGTTGAATGAGTCATATTTTTTGGCTAGGAATGCAAGTAGACGTCAAGAGATTCGTGGATAGATGCAGAATTTTTCAGCAATTGAAGGGAAAGAGATAGAATGCATGATTTTATCAACTATTGCCCATACCTGAGAAGCCGTGGGATGTAGTCAGCATGGATTTCATATTGGGTTTGCTAAGAACATAAAGAGGGTTTGACTCAATCTTTGTGGTAGTGGATAGATTTTCCAAAATGGCACACTTCATACCATGTCNTTGTGGGCCACAGATGAGTCAGTGAGTGGACAGGTGGCGCACTATTGACATGGAGTCAAACTCTGTTGATCATTTCAGAGTTTTGGGGAGTGAAATTCTGAATTCTTTGCATTAGGATTCACGATATCGCGAAGTCCGAGGTCCCGATGGAGTAAAGGGGCATTGAAAATTCAACCTTGTGAGCGCATCGAAATTTCAAAAAATTGGGTTTGAGGAATCATGGGAATAAGATTCTTGACACTGCGACTGCTGAAATTGCAATAGGGAAAAGTATGAAAGAGAAAGAGGATAGGTCAACATTGAAGTTTTTTGGGTTTCAGGGATTTGCAAGGAAGGCGCTCGACCACCAGATTCACGAAGGTGTGAAAGTCCGATCCCCCGAAGTATAAAGGGGATTTCTCAAAGTTAAGAGTGGGTGTAGATTTCCCGAAAGGGAAATAGAAGAGCTATTGTCGAGAGCTCTTCGGGCAAGTGCATAAGGAAAGATGTTGTGTTGACGTGGACCTTCCGACCTGCAGGCTGTGGAGGGAGTGTGCATCATCATTTCTAGTATTAGATCTCAGAAAGGTTCTTTTCTTTCTATAGCAGAGAGAGAAAGAATTCACCATGCCGCCAAGGAGAAAGGACAAACAAACACCCAATCCACTAGAGGAGAGGGAAATGCCGAGAAGAAGAGGTAGGCAGATGACTAATCCAGCCATGGAGAAAGAAATGTGTGATATATGAGCTAGAATCAAAGACATGGAGACAACATAGAGATGCACAGTCAGTGTTGGGGATCCAAGTGATTCCGAGAGTGAAATTGAGGCTGAACGTGAAGAAGAAATTGCAGTTGAAGATGCAGCAAATGAACATTTGATCAAAGCTATTGCAAGAATGGGTGCAAGAGAGAAGATGGGAATTCCAGTTTATGAGGGAAACTTGGATGTAGAGGAGCTTCTAGATTGGATTAGAGGTCTAAACACATACTTTGAATATGAAGAGGTCGAAGAGGACAAGAAGGTCAAGCATGCTTTCACAAGATTGAAGGGACATGCAACATTGTGGTGGGATGAACTACAAGCTGATAGACGCTGCAAAGGCAAGAAGAAAATCAAAAGTTGGGATAGAATGATCGCAAAGCTGAAGGCGAAATTCATCCCTAGGGATTATCAAATTACTTTGTTTAGGAGGATGCAAAACCTGAGACAGAAGTTGATGACAGTGAAATAATACACTGAAGAGTTCTACAAACTGAACATCAGGGAAGGTCATCGGGAAAGCGATCATGAAAAAGTAGCCAGATATATGAATGGCTTGAGATACGACATTCAGGATGAGATGAGCATGGTAACCATATGAATGGTGGAAGATGCTTATCATATGGCTCTGAAAGCAGAAGAGAAGTTGAGCCGAAAGCAGGGTTAAAGAGGCCGAGGCAGAAGTCATCCTAGAGGCAAATTAGTTGCCTAGGACAAATACCAGAAGACCAAAGAAGACTAGAAGAAACCTCAGACTCGAACTGAGAGAGGTGGAACCTCACAACGAGGGCATCATACCGAACAGAGAGGAGATTATGCTAACAATAATACTTTTCCTCATACTAGAGGTAGAGGAAGAGGAAGAGATGGAGTAATAACATGCTTCACATGTGGAAAGAATGGGCACAAGTCTTATGAGTGTCTAGAAAAAAAGAAAGAGAGTGGATAAACTCACATCACCAAAGCATAGAGGTGATATGTTGAGGCAAAAGATGTTGAAGGAGAAAGATCATTGATGATGCGAAAAGTTCTTTTGACACCAGAAAAGGAGGTGGAGAGTTCAGTCCAAAGGACCAGACTTTTCAGGACTACTTCCAAGACCAAGGATAGGGTATGCAACGTCATTGTGTACAGTGGTAGCACAAATAATCTCATTTCTACAGAGATGGTAGAAAAGTTGGAGCTAGAGACGATTGATCATCCAAGCACATACAGAGTTTCGTGGCTGCAAAAAGGACATCAGGTAACTGTCACTAAACAATGCTTAGTTGAATGTAAGATAAGAGGATATAATGATAAGATACTATGTGATGTCATTCCTATGGATGTTTGTCATCTATTGTTGGGTAGACCATGGAAATATGATAGGAATGTGATTCATGATGGGAGAATGAACATGCAAGATACCAGATATATAAAATATGCAGAACAGAAACGAAATGCTAGAAATAACAGAATAACAGTAAAATATCCAGCATAATCTTCGCAATACACATAAATGATATACGAAATAGCAACAGAAATAGCACTTGAATAGAAATAACACTTGATTCAGATAGCAATGTTCACAGGCCTCTTCGAGGGGGAAACCTCCAATCGAGCAACGCTCTGTTACAATAATATCCAAGCTAGGGTTCTCATACCCTCGAC
>JZKD02S0232360.1:0-12162 GCA_000966675.3 Picea glauca
CAGATTTCAAGGGAGGATGAAGTCTTTTGGTGATGTGTTCTAAGGTATGTTATTTTCAGGTCATCTTACCATTTTTGCTATAATTTTTTTTCTAGAATGATTCATATGGTGAAATTGCTATGGTATTGAGAAGACATATCAAGGTACCTATGGTAAAGATTCATCTCTTGATTCACTATAATTATGGGGATACACTCTGTGGAATATAGGGTTTGTGACCAGTCCTGAAGCTAGTCAATAAATAGGTGTTCCATGTAAAACAATCATAACATCTTCATCGAGAATCCAAATGATGTGGGACAAATTTCATTGGAAATATTACGGACTTTAGTTTCTTGTGTGTGAGTTTTAGAATCGTATGTTCAATATGGAGCATAGGGAATTATGTACAAGTTCGGTCTTATGAATAAACCAGAATTGAACAAGGTCTACCATTCTCTCTATAACTTCTTTTTGGGGAGGATTCAAGGAGTGAAATTTGGAGGAGTTTTAGAGAATACATTGAGTAATATTATCTATAGGATCAGAGTACTCCAAGAATTGAAGAATTGTAGAAATTGAATAACTCTCAAGAAACATTATCAGGTTCTATGTGATGATTGGTTGATGGTGATGATTTAATGTAAATTTTTATTATCTCTCGTATATTCTTGGGTGGAAGGAAGGGGAAAGGATGGAGAGTTCAAATATCTCTTGATATTGGAGGATTATATCTTCCTCTTGGAGGTTTATCCTTCCCTTTACATTTGGAAGTTGTATCTACCTTTGGAAGTCATTACTTCCCTTGAACAATAACTATTGATTATCTCTTATATATTGTGCATGGTGTATTGTTGTGTATTGGTGTAACTCTTATACTATTGTTCATTGATCATTGGATATAATTGAATGGTTTAAGTATAAGTTGAAAAGGGTTTTAAATTGTACTTGATACTAATTCACCCCGCTCTCAGTATCAACAATAAATTCAATAGAGAATGTTTAATTCCACATTTAATGGAATACATATTTTATTGTAAGTGACATAGATCCAATCTCCACTAATAAGTTTTGGGTTGACTTATTTTCTTGCTTGGGTTCTTATCTAGATCACATATCCTCTTACCATTCCCAATCTAATGGGAAAATTGAGATGGTGCATAAATGTCTAAAAGGTTATCTTCCTTTCTTTACATGTTATAAATATTGACAATGGGATAAATTATTGCCTTTGGGAGAATGTTGGTACACTATTGTCTTCCACAACTCATCTGAATTTTCCAAGTGTATGGAACTCTATGGGTATCAACCTCCATCCATCAAGTCACCCTTGAGAGGGAAACCTAAAGTTTAAGCTATGAAACATCACATCCAAACCAACATGAGGTTCTCTAAGTATCGAAGGACAACTTGGCTATAGCAAAAAATAGGACAAAAAATAAGTAGATCAACATCACAGTGCAATACACTTTGAAGAGGGAGATTAGGTTATTTTGAGGCTACAAACATAGAAAGAGACCTCCCTCAAGCAACAAAAGGAGGACCAAAAATTAACACCCAAGTACTATAGTCCTTACAAGGTGTTGTTGACTATTGGTTCTATGGGTAATAGATTTGAGTTTCTTCCCTTTTCATGTGTACATTTTATCTTTCATGTTTCTTATTAAAATAAGGTAGTTGGTGACAAGATCCCAATTTAGGTTGGAAAGAAAAAAATCATAATAGAAGTTAAAACAACCATTGAAACATGTATCTGGTAACTAAGGACTTGAGTAAAATTATTGAGTACCTCGTAAAGTGGAAGAACCCCCTAACAAAGAATGTGACTTCGAAATATGATTCACTCATATAAAAACATCCAAATTTGATTATCATTGAGGTAAATGCTTGTTTGAATGAGAGGAGCTTGTTAAGGCCCTAACCAAAACCCTTATTCATTATTAATATTATATTAACCATAGTTATGTTAGTTTATTATTATTTCCTTATATCTTTGTATTCCCTGTGTATAAATCAAGGAGACTCATTTGAATGATAATCTTATCATATACATTTGATATATTATAATATGAGGTTTACCCATGAAGAGGATTTTCATTTTTTCATTCTTTTACTTAATTTAGACATGGAAATAGAGAATTGGTTATATTTGTTTCATAACATAAACTAAGTATCATTTGAAGTCTCTATCCCACCCTCATTTGAGCTTGTGGTAGTTGCTACTCAGTCTAGAAGCATAATAAGAAGTCTATCTTTGCTAAACTTCTGTAATTTATGCTTATATTTTGTCATCTATTTCAACATCTATTTCCCAAACCTAAATAGAATTTGCAACAAATAATAATTCTTTCCTAGACAATATAATTACAATTTACATGGCAATTGAAATTTATACTCAAATGCCTGTATGTATGATAAGATTTTAAGTATTAAAAATTATAAAATTTTAACAATAATAAATATAAATTGTTTAAAGTCTTTATAACCCATAAATAATTTTAGTGTTATAAAATTTTTGTGACAATGTACATATGTTTCTTTTCAATCCATTGACTTTCCAAATTTATGTTTTTGAGTAAGTTATAAGAGAAATAGTAAACCAAAGAGTTGCACAATTTCGTCCACTTATGTAAAGCTAAAAAACTTTCCTTTATATATTCATCATATTTAATAAGGATGTTTTGAAAATTCTATTTTATTTTTTAAATTTTCCACCAGAAAACCATTAAAAACAGGTTAACGAGAGATTTACTAAAATATAATAATAGATTTATTAAAACATAATAATAGGATCAATATGCCAATGTGCATCTCCTTTCTCCTGCACATCAATCTTGCAAAGCTAACGTCACAGGATTGGCATATAATCATTAACGACCACAGGATTGGCATATAATCATTAATGGCCATGTCTATTATAGAATGTTGATTTAAAAGTTCTATGTTTTGGTTTTTATGATATTATTCAGTTAATTTTCTTCCAAACTTATGTTAACTAATTTTAATGAAAAACAACAAAACATAAAACTAACTAAATTAAATTCGATATAGATATAGTGAACGCCCTATTTATGTATATTATTATTACTTAACCATACAAATACAGTCAGTCTAACAACGACACACTTCACCATACAAATACAATCACTCTAACAACAACACACAATTCTAGAAGAAATCCTTATCTTCATTGTTGATTCCGTCCAATCGATTTAAGTCAATATATGAAGGGCATTTATTCATGATTTTGTGCAAGATTTCAATATGATGGTTGTAATATATTTAAACCAGGGATGAAACTATAAGCTAAGTTGTCTATTACAAATGAAATATATTTAAACAGGGATGAAAGTATAAGAAAAGTTGTCTAATATTACTGTAGCAATAACATGCAAATGACTTGGTTTATCCTTCAGCTTAGCTATACAGTTCCTCCCTCCTTGTACGTTGGCCATTAGAGGACTTACAGCTGTTGGGAAATCTGTACTTACTTTTTGGATTTTGGCTACACTGATATCCCAATCTTGATACCTATGGATTGACGGTTCAGATCTGTCCTCTCCAAATCCTACAGACTAGATCTGCTTCCTTTGAATCAACAAACGAGATATTTTCACGATTTCGGACTTCAGAGTTTTGAAGTCTCAAACCATCGATACCTCCGTACTCAAATATTATAGAGTTAACGATCTGTTGCCATGTGTCCTCCTTGATCAACGACTATTCTTCTGCTTCAGGTCTTTGGCTTCCTCGTCCAAATCAATGATCCAAATTGTTGCCTCCTCGATCAATGATCGAGATCCTCTTCAGCTCTTCAGACCTTTCTCCCTCTTCTTTCTTTTTCTCTGGAGTCCTATATATGGTGCCGCGTGTCCTCCTTCACATCGACGACTCTTGTCATTTTTGGGACTTCGGCCTTCGACGTTCTCAAATCTCAACAACCCCAAATCTTCGAAGTGAAATATTCTGGAGTGCTGGATCTTTTGACACCTATTCTCTCTTGATTCAATGACTATTCAATAGCTGTCTAACGAGGTGAATCTTTATCCTCCTTTGGGATCAACGAACCTTAATCATTTTGGCCTTCGCCACTTCAGAACTTTCCAAAACTTCTTTCCATAAAAACCTCATTGTGAAATCCTCTGAAGTCCACGATCTGGTGACACATGTCATCTTCCATATTGACAAATATCATTCACTTCAGGTGTTTGGGCTTCGACGATGTCAAAATTTTATCCTTCATGTTCTCTCGGACTGAATTCACCCAGAATTCACGATCTTTTTCCACGTGTCCCCTTTCTAGATCTTACGGCTTAGATTCTCTTCGGGCTTTGTGATTCGACAGTTTCAATTCTCAAACTGAAACTCCAATGTAAATTTCCCCGGAGCTCATGATCTAGTGGCAAGTGTAACCTCTACAGATCGATGACTCTTGACTCTTTGACTTTTTGGCCTTTGGGTGTTTCATCGTTACACCTCCACCTCCTTCTGGATATCACGACCCGTGGACACGTATTCCCTCTAAATCTAATGATCCAGATTCATTTTGACCCTTCATCTCTTCAAGCTTCAGAAGTTTCAACTTCTCTATGCGCTCATTCCTCCCAGAGCATTTCCATCTGAAATCAATAGATTCTCGACAGGTGTCCTTCCAATTGATGGATGGTACCAAATGGTTTTTGGTAGTTTTTTTCTTTAGCACGTCCGCTCTCCTATGTGTACACAAAGTGTTAAAGCTCGTGCACTTCTTCCTGGATCCAACAATGTTTGACCCTCAGTGCTAAGATCCAATGGATGATATATGTTCTCTTCTCCTGCGCTATCTTTGTTCGCTAGGAATTGATCCAATGGACTAGGATTCTCCTTACAACCAATCCGATGGTTGTTGTTTCTCCTCCTCCTGATATTTTGATTTCTCCTGTCTTAGAATATTTTGTCAGTATTCAAAGGTTTCAACCTTTTCTCCTCTTACGAATCTGATTCCTGGATCTCATCTTCACCTCTGAAAGCATTATCCCTTCTGAGATTTAGGACTTAGAATAATTTTTTCTCCTATGCACTCTTTTCGTTATCTCTTCTGATATTTTCCCCTTCAAATTTTTCAATCTCCCGCACACACGTTCTATTTCTAGGATTCCATAAAACTCAGATCCAAATGATTTCTTGAAAATAAATTCTTCTTGCCCTCTTGGCATTCTCCTTTCTCGATGCACACCTTGGATATCTCCTCCTTATAGAGTGTTCAGTAATTATGTTTCCTTCCTAACTTACTATAGAGTTCTTCCTATGCACTCCTTGCACTTCTATTGGTGAAGGTTCAATGGTATCCCTCCATAGATTTCCTGAGGTTAACTCACCCTTGTCAATGCACTCCTCGCGGACAATGTGCACTCCTTGCACTCAAAAACTTTAAGATGAGAAATAATTGAAACTCATACAATACTTCACCAATTCACGCATTCAAGACATGAATGACATATACAAGCACAAAAATTAATACAAATACATAAACACACAATATGCAGGAAAAATTGATTTTCTATTATCTCTGTGTGTCTATACAGATGTTTAAAAAAAATGGACTGTAATAGAGTCCCAGTTCTCTCAAGTTCTCCTAATCTAACTCTATCTTGATTTCCACTTCTAAGACCTCTCTACCCGAGATATCTTTCTCATGTTTTCCTTTTTTTTTACAAAAGAAGGCTCTACGAGTTATCCTCTCTACCGCCTTAGTGGTATCATTGTCTCAATTATGACACCATACCTCTATGGCTCATTAGATAAATGGTTATCCAGACCTGAATATGATCTGGACCTGCTACAAGTAACCATTTAAGGAAACCCTATCCACTACTTGCACAAAGGCATGGCCTGACATTTATTAACCTTACAACATGAAATCTGTATAGGATCAGATTTAAAATTTAAAAATGGGAGGTTCGATACCTCTCCCTTTCTCCATTGTGTGTATGCNTCTATAGGTAGGGTGCAAACCTATTTTTATTCTTGAAGAGGAGAAGAGGTCATGAAGGTTCTAGAAGGGAATCTTCTAGAAAATGAGTTGGCATTCATATGGTTGGAATCCTACTGACTTCTTAGATTTGGTGGGATCATCCTCATCCATGTAACCATCCCTCCTTCTCCTATATATTGATAGGTTTCTCATGGAAAAGGTTAAGCAAGATTGAATGAAGAATTGGTGAAAGGATTGTGTGAAGACCTTTGCTTGGACAGAAGCTTGAAGACTCTATTTGGTGTATCAAGTTGTATTAGATCTTCTTCATGCAAGTGAAGAGCAAGTGTGTGTGTCGGAACCAAGGGTCACTGAAAGGAAGCTTGCCGCATCAAGGCGATCCAGTTGTAACTTCTACTTTCATTTAATATAATACAACGACATGTCCCTTTCCCATAAAATAACTCTTATTTTATTGCTTAAATTCTTGATCATATGCATAGGTTGACATTGAATATACTTTTTTATCTTCACTTTGGTTGGTTTGTGTTGTCTTGGACCCGATTTCACAAGAGCACCGGAGCGAAGTGGGAACAACAGAGACCTAAGGAAGCGATATAAAGGTATGTCACTCATTCCTCCTTAGTAGTATATTCAATGATTGCAACTTAGGGAAAGAGTCGTGTCCTGTCCTATTTTTCTCTAGATCCAAGTGGATCTAGGGAGATCTATTAGTGTCCACACCTGCCGATTTATTCGATAAAAAAATTGGCGACTCCATTGGCGTTAAAACCCATTTTAGTGGTTTTTTCTTGGCCATTTTCTCTTGACCTACCCTTTTACATTCCCATCAATCTCTGAGTCTTGAGGATACCCTTACAGACTCCCTGGATCCAGACGTTCCCTCAAAGGTTTTGTATTTTTTCCAAAATTTGCTTGATTACAAACCTTCTCGCACTGCACCTTTCTATAGCCTACGAGAATAACTGAGGTTCACACCCTATTTTTCAGTTCAGTGAGAACTTCTTGCACCCTGCCTGTGTCTAGCCTATGAGAACCCTTAATTATCGCACTATACTCCACTTCCATCCTGCGAACTCACTTGTAAAATTTTGGATTAAGTCTTTTGTGTCCTCAGATGCCCATATGTGTTTGTGTGTCTAGGAATAACTTTTTTGTCCAGTGATTGAATGTTTCTTGACTTCAAATCTTGCGAATCATTAGTTTTCAGAAATCGAAAGCTCTTCTTAATCATTTTTTTTCATTTTTTACCTCTTGACCTTTTCTTAACAAGGGTATAATCTCTGGTTTAGAAATCCAAGTGCTTGTTTGGTCGGGAGCCTTTGATTGGATTAAAAGTTGAGATTAATTGTCCTTTACAATTTCTTATTTCTTGGAAAATTGTTACCCATGTGCATTTGAAGAGACTGGTTTTGTCAGTTTGTTGTTTTTCTCTTCATTGAAAGATCAATTTGGGTTTTTGTTGCGTATTTCTTTTTCATTGGTTGCTTTCTTTTTCTTAGTTCCATCCCTGTTGCTTGGTTTCTAATAAAAATCAAATACATTTTCTTTTTTTTTAAGCAACTTTTTATTCGAAAATATTGGCATTCACGTATTGAAAGAGAATGAATAGAGAATTTGCATTGTTCATGATTGTTTGATATTACATTTTAGATAGGATCATACATCTCAGTTCACATTGTTCTAGAAAACTCCTATTTCCCTCCTGTAAATAGGATTCATCGAAAAAAAAATTGTATCATTCATTCCTATTTATGCATTGTTGGGTCAGAATCTCACACAACATCGGTTTCATTTCTGTCTCCTTTTGAGTAACAACAACCTTTAATAATATTACGCAATTTTAAAATTCAACGAGTAAATTTTTCTAGGGCTCTTTTACACCAACATTAGCTAGGCTAGAGATTTGGAATAGGCAGTGAGACACACTCTCCAAAGCAAAAAACACACAATAGTATCTTGTGATGAGGAGTGTCAAATTACATTTGCAACATTTTGTCCTCAGAAGCCCTTCTCACACAAGGGTCAAACCTGAGGTCGCATTGATATTGACAGAGTTACTCACCCCGCTTTATTGATATCGGTGTAGAGATTGCATGTATTACGGGGGTCACTTGAAGGTATACCCACAATGATGAGTCGAAGCCTCTCAAGATGATTTTGGGCTAGATGACTTGCCCTTGTGTGTGGATTAGACTGTCGATTGTTCCCCCAGGCATCATTGTTGGTGGTGGTAACCTTAGTAGCCTATATTCTTAGGGTCTTACACAAGGTGACTATGAAGGGGTAAGTCTTCATGGTACCTAGACTCAATGTTGGCCAGACTCACTCGAGTTATTTGGAGGGTTTACCCATGATTATGTGTGGGAGCTTCCACCAGGGTGTAAGTTCGTTAAGCAGGTCATCAACGTAAATTTTCCACCCTATCCCAGCCCCTTCTTGTCTTATCGTCGTGACGTTGGATTTCATCACCAACTAGTGACTTCAAAATTGGAAGGTCTTGTTTGCATGGTTTTTCTTCCTAGATTTTACTAGCGCTTGTTGTTTGTTTACCTAAGTTGGTCAAATAATTTCTTTCATAAAAATTCTAACTCGATCACAATTGAACCTCGACGTCATTCCCGTAGAATGCAAGGCCTACCCCCATTAGATATGGAAGGTTCTCAACCCTTGCCTACCAATTCACCAGAGGGCTCTCCTCAATAGAGTGAAATCCAAGATGTTGCCACTCCACCAGTGGAAAGAACTAACACTTTAGAATGGTTCCGAATTACTAATTCTCAAGAGGACTTTCGACTTCCTCCCCGCTACGAGAGACATATTGTGTGAGTGAATTCTTCTGGAGATATAGTTGTTCAGTCTTTTGGATCTCCAACTAAACCTTTCATAGGACCTGAGGGTCAAGATTCGTTTTGGACCACTAGAATTTTTAGACAGGATCTCTTTGGCTCAGAAGTAGGCGTTGATATTACTGTCGCACCTGAGATGCCCGAAACATCTTATCCAGACACAGTACCTTTTATTATTGCCTATTATTTTCTTTGTACAGAAACTCCACCAACTGACCACATCTTGACTATCCCTCTACAAACGATCCATTACACATTGGTCATAGATACTACGAGTCCTCACACTAGGATTACAGCAGCTAGCCAAGCCCCCATTGGCACACCGCTTTCGCCTAGATTCACCCCAACCCTTCCGCCCAGATATCATGCATTGCATGCTTCTATTCCCATTCCTACACATATCTCATCCAGGACTCCTGGTGTTTCCACTTCTTTTGGGAACCATCTCATTCTCGGTTTTATTCCGACACTTCCTCAACCCCCTTTCAGAAGACCTTTTCCATCCTCTATTGGAGGCACCAACCCTAGTGGCACCATCCCGTCTTTCACACCTAATTACCAGATTCTTGTTGGTGGACAATCTCACCAAGGAGGCCAAACCCAACCCACTTTTTCAGGACAAATCCCTACTAGGACACAACCCTCGATTGTAGGGAAACCCCCACTAGCCCCACCCTATGAAAAAAACATACCTCCATCCTTGGCCCAGTATTGGAATTATATTATACAACATAATCCTCACTCGACTAGGGGGAAACGACCTCAAGATAGCTTTGTCATACCCCCTAGTATAGGCCAACCATATCCAGGCACGTCTAATCCTATTTGGGGCTCGAATTCTCAACCCCACGCCCCTGTTCAAGGGTACAACCCTATGAATTACTTGCCTCCACACCAACCATCAAATCTTCTTGGATATTTGCATTATATGCAAATTTCTTATGGTCCCACTAGTCTACCGATGAGACTCCCTCCCCAAAGTCACCAGTACCCACATGTAAATAGATAATTACCCTTCTTAGCTACACTAGACCTCCCTAATCTGTCAAGAATTTTAAATGATCTGATTTGTCACTCTCCTCAATGGCCCGCCATACCAGCCAAACTACCATCTGACATCCCTAAATTCGATGGTAAACCGGGAGAGGACCTGAACAATCACGTAATGAATTTTCACCTTTAGTGCTCATCCAACTCCTTTATGGATGACTCTATTCGTTTACACCTTTTTCAGTGAACCCTCACAAGTTCCACCACGAAGTGGTATATAGAATTACCAAGAGGCTTCTTCACCGACTTCAACACCCTCGCTATGGCTTTCCTCACCCACTACCAGTTACCGATCCTCTACGAAACGAGAACCGATATTTTGAGTTCTTTCAAACAAACCAAACCACTCATATCTCTTATCACATTCATGAGTGGCGACGGAGATGAGGTCTCATAAAACTCAAACTTCTAGATTAGTTGTTGGCAGAGTGGTTCATGAAATCATTTGTGAATGACATTGCTCGTGACATCGCCATGGGTGGAGTTGTCACAGAAGAATAGGAAATCAGTCGTGCTCAATACCTCGACCTCGTTTATTCACAAATGGGTACTCTTTACGACTTACTCCCTGACGCACCTTGTCCTTCTACTTCGTCTACTTCAACTACTCTTGCTACTTCTCATGTAGCTAACGATGTGATTGGCACTTTCCATGCCCAACCTCATTCCGTCCAAACCTCTAGCAACAACCCCAAATCCATTTCTTCTAATGTTCAAAATGCTCTATCTCCTACCCCTCCCACCAGCAAGACTTCTGAGGTGAAATTTGTTCAATCTACCCCTGCCAAAAAAAATAAATCCAAAATGAGGAAGGGTAAGAACAAGGAGGATAAAAATAACCTGCAATCTGAGAAAACCAAAACACCACTTTTTGACAATAGGGATAAGTGCAAACCCCAATACCCTTGTCTTATCTGTGGTGATGATCACTACACTAAGGATTGTCCATGACGAGCCGAGGTTACTAAGTTTCTTCAAGGGACCATGAAACCCCCCACTCCAACCATATTGTCACAACCCTTTCCTTCTCAACAATAGGCCCAATTGGTCATTCATGACCAACCTTCCCCCTCCAATACATCCTATGTATTAATGTGTACAGATGATTCAAAGTAGAATGACATCACACTTACCACTCGATCCAAAGATTATTCTTCCTCCAAAGAGAAGGTTGATGCAATACCTCCTTCAGTGGTCCAACCATCTCCCATGAATCCACCTACAAATGGTCCTCTTCATATTGAACGACCGAGCCTAGATACAGTCCTTTTCCCTCCTCCAAAGGGTGTTGTTCGAAAATCAACTTTCAATCCCCATGCACGTGCTGCCCAGAACTATAGTATTTTCAAAGATCTGGCCCAAGCACCATCCACGATGTCATCCCTCGAAGTCCTTCAGAGTTGTCCTATACAACGGAATGTATTGTTGAAATCTATTGGTGGAATCGACCCCATGGATACAAATTTAATAATTTTTTACTTGGAAGATCACGTTCCAAGGCTACCCCCTCAAATTGCATTCCAAATCCAAGTTATTGTCTTCGACAAAAACATTTATATAATAGTTATTGATGAGGGTGCCTCAACATGTGTCATGTCTATTACCTGTTGGAAATCCATCAGCTCTCCTCCTTTGATCGAATCCCACAACATGCTCAAAGCCTTCAATGGCTCTAGTTTTAAGCCTTACGATGTTGTCCCGTCATTTCCTATTACGTTAAAAGGTAAAATGGTCGACGTTGAAGTGGAGGTCTTTAACGCTCTTCTCGATTACAACCTTCTACTTGGCCATAGTTGGATCAATTCCATGCATGTAGTTGTGTCCACTCTTTTCCATGTCATTCATTTCCCACATCAACAAAAAGTTGTTACCATAGACCAATTGTCCTTCTTTCACTCTGATGCATGTATTAGAAACGTACCTTTCATTGCAAAACACCCCCCTAGATATGAAAATGTCGGTGTGGTTCTTCTTAAAGATTCCTATTTGATGGGTACTTTCCCCATTCCACCACCTGATGTTCCACATCTTTTTTTCGCCTCGATCAACATGATCTCTACCTCAGTTCATGGAACCCCTACGTCCTACGACCTGTGGATGGTACCCAACCCCGACGATCATCTTCGTTATGGCGATGAAATGCCTTTGAGTCTGGTTGAATCTACTTATCAAGTCATTCAATCGGAAACCCCCTCTCTTGGTGATTTATCTCCAGATCCATTCCGTGTCATTTTTCCCATGGATGAGATGATTATGTCTATCATGTCCATGGAAAATACCCCTTGGGACAATAGACATCATCGTTGCATC
>JZKD02S0232382.1:8589-21503 GCA_000966675.3 Picea glauca
GAGGACCCAACACATGGACATGTGGATGGTCAAACGAGATAAAAATGGATTTCCCAACCTAGATACAATGATGAAAGGAGGTTTCATGTTCAAGAGAGAGTATTACTGCCACTAATACAAATACAGACACATTTCTTTCCCAAATTTTCCTCCACCATTTCTGGCGAGTACCTCTTAATTTTACGCAAGCTTGAGGAGGATAACAAATTATTTTCGATGTAAGCTCATCCTTCAAACGAGTCCCTCAAAGTATGTTTAGAGAACCCTAAGAAGGAGTGGTTAGATCCCATATAGGTCTTTTGATGTTTGTTTAATGAGTCCATAGAGAGAATACTCATGGGTTTTTCATGTTTAGAGAGTCTAAAAAACAATTAAAGATAAATCCATTGGTTACTTTTTCATAAATTAATATGATGATAACATCATTCATAAACCCCAAGTATCCCACATTCCATATACATCTGATCTCTAAGTTTTTCCACTTTGTCACGCCTCTGGCACAATTTAACCCACACCTAACTGTCCCCCTGATGCTAGATTCAATTTCATGGTTTTTTCCACTCATACTTCACATATATCCCCAGCCAAAGGAAGTCTTGAGTCTCACCAGTTCTTTACTTCGTCCATTTTACTCATCAGTCCCTGATCTCATCCAGTGGATTTCATGAATCCCTTTTCTTATTGGAGTCGCGTCTCCCTTTCTGTCGACATCAACACAGTTTCCAAAAGGGCGACAATATCTTGAATCTCATTACCTTTACAATGAGGAGTCTTGGATGGAATAAAGAGAACCATCATTGCTTTCTACTATCATTGACCCCCATAACATTCGACTTCAAAACCTTCTCATGTTGTGGTGGGTCTTACTTCGCAACTATTGTAGTTGTTTTTTATATTTGTTGAAGGCCTCTCAAAAATGTTATGCCATCAATGGCTGCGACTCCTCGACACTTCTTATAGGTGTCATCGCCTCTTTTTAGAGTATATTCACCATCAGAATTATCCTCTTCCATTATCAACATGCCCCCGAGGGTGTTGCAGTCATCTACACCAACACATAGCTTCAATTACTTTATTAAATATTTTTGAGTTACATGACACGAGCATGGGGCATGCCCGCCTCATTTGTACACAGTTTTATTTTTTCTCCCACACCTTGGGAAAGGCTTAGGTCCTATAGGTTCCTCTCTCCTTCCAATGGATCTCTCTTGACACTCCCTACAACACTCTTTCTTACACATGTACTCTTCGTAGAAGAAACATTGATATATTTCAGTTATATGTATTCTCCTAACCTCACACATCGGGGGGCATCTGTTATCACCGGAATTTCGTCCACAAATGGTTACAGGAATCCAACATCTTCAAAAAACTCATTAGTTCACTCATGGGCCAAAAATTCATTTCCAAAAGGTCCAACACTATACAACCAACAATAAAATCAGCATGTGCTAAAAATACACAAGGTGCACATGGACATGCGACAGTCAGATAACGTCGAAAAAGCACACATGCTCCTGATGTGTGACTATGGATACAAAAAGACGCACACACCTCAAAACAACACATTTATGATATTGGTCGGCCTTCCACCCATTTCTATTTTAGCTTCCAAGTCAATTTGATATCCAAATCTCGGTTGAATCCGATTAGGGGGCTGGTCAAAGACCTAAAGGTGCCCTAAAGGGCCCTTTATTCACACTAAGAACTAGTTGAATAATACCTCAAAGATATGATATAAAAGGAAGCCATGGGTGCACTACATTTTCAAGGAATTCATTTGCATTGTTATGTTGTTGATATTCTCTTGGAGGATCCTCTTTCCTCATCAAGAGCATGCTAGCATCATTTCAGTTAGCCAGTCATATCACCTCTAGATTGAATGTGTTTTGGATTATCTTCACCATTTCATTTGAGTTCCTTATTTGTAAGAAGAGATCAATATTTGGGGGTTCAAGAGCCCTCCCTTGGAGGAAGAAGGGACCCAAAGTCTTCCTTTCTCTTTGGTATTTTGTTTCTACTAATACAATCCTTTCCATTGGTGGCATGAGTCTTGTTTATTTCTTGTTCTAATGTCCTTATGCACTCTAGTTTAATTTATTTTATCATTCTTAGTTTAATTCTTTGCTTATCTTTTATGCTTTACACTTCTAACTCTTTCCTCTACTGTTTTCTTTCCTAGGTGATCCAACTGGGCTTGTAAGCACCCTTATTTTGCTCATTTAGGTGACAAAAGAGGTGCAATAGATTGCGACTCCACTGGGGAGAGGTATCGATTTCCTACCCTATTTGGGTTATTTTAGCTCTTATTTTTGTTTCTTTAACTTTTAGGGACCATAAATGGCCCAAGTTGACCTGCAAAAATCCAAGTTTAATGCTGAGCAGAGAGAATTTCATCCAAAATTTTCTTCACGACTGTGTAATAGACATGCACGCATGTTTTAACCCACATGCATGTCTTCAACACACATGCGCCAAAACCACTGTATTTCTCAGTGCTCTCTGCACACTAGCACCCATAAGTCACTTTCAGTTCGTGCATTGGCACTCACAACACCTTTGTCTATTCTGACACCCGCGCACCTGTGCAGAAAAACACACATTGTAAGTTTTTTGTGATCTATGGAAGGCCCATAGACTTCTTAAAATTGATTCCTTGCACATTGTAACCTGCACCACACTTATATTCCCTCTCCATATAAAGGGATTAGTCAAAACATAGGCACTTAGGGGTTAAAATCATTTTTTCCTCTTTTGCTTTCATATTGCCACACAGATGGCTTGCTTTGATTAAAAGTTTAAGTTGGAATTATTCTACATCACATATAAAACTTGCATTGGGACCAAAAATTGGATATAAATCGTTAAGTATGCTATTCTCTCGCACTCCAAAGCGATCTTGAGAATCAAAAAGAGGTTGAGGGAAAATTTAATCTCCCTTAAAAAGACAAAATCTTTAGGAGAGGACAACAACCCCCTCGTGACTCCTCTTAGTTTATCTTTCAAACGCATATTAAGATTGTAAGGGCTCATACATGCCCACATGATACAAATATAGGATTGTGTTGAAATTTACTTTCTTATATTAAATCACTGGGGGAGTTTAAAGGTTTTGTAATGGGCCCATACATACCCACATGTGCACAATCTAGGATAGTTTCAAAGCTTTCTTAGATTAAATCACAATAGGGAGTTAAAGGAATACTAAGGACCCACATGTCCACATGCTAGTTTCCTAGGGACTTTAAAATTCTACAAGGTTGTACTAATGACACATAGTAACTTAGGTAATCAAGACTTGTAAGGACCAAGCGAATTCCACATGTAGCAAGGTGACACCTAAATTATTAAAAAAATGGCACACTTTCACTTGTTCACACACAAAGTTCACCAATCACTCACATAGTCTTATCTAGAAATCGTGGAGGTTGAAGCAAGTTTCCTCCAAACGGGATTTCAAAACACCCCACCCTTTTCTTGATGAGACTATCCACTCCCACTTAATTTCAACAAGGTTGGTTCACACCTCCAATCTCTTAAACAACCACACCTAAAATATTTCTAAAAACTCACTACGTTTTCCTCCACAGGAGGTACCAAAAGAAAGTTTTTAGTCTAGGTAGGATCTCGGGGATAGGAATTCAAATAACTCCCCATCTAGTTCTCACATCATCAAAACAGTAGAAGTTGACAAATAGGGAACTTTCAAATCCTCCAAGTCAAATGTTCCTACACCATAAGGCAGGGAGATACCCATGAAGGGTTGAAGGTCAAGGTCTGGTTGTTCTGTGCATCCCCCCTTGAGGCACCCACCTCTTGGAGGGGATCCATCTCATGACCCATTTCTAGAGGCCGAAAATCTAAATGTCACACTTTGACCAAGGTACCTAGTGAACAAATTTTAGGACATCTACCCAGGTGGCAATTGTGGGCTACAATTGCACCTTGATCTGATTTTGTGTGGCTATTGGGAAATATCGCCATCTCTTTAGGGATATGCCCCCTCTACCCCTCATTATAACCGATTGCTTCATCCTTCACTAGTTTCTCTTTCCGTGACTTCAGACCCCACTATCGAGTGCTATTGGAAGGTCTAGTGCTATTTGAGAGAAAGGATGTTATGTCTTTTAGGACATGAGCATTTTTTTATTTGTTCTCCCTTGTGGACAAAATCCACCTATCCACATATATGCTTCTTTATCAAATCACTTTATGTATGATGCCCTTCTGATTACATCTGATTGTGAAATATGTTGTGAAGGTTCAAAAATTACAACAAAGGCTCTTGTTCATTTATCACTCTCATCACCATTTTCACACACCCACTTAGCTAGTCAAACATCATAGGGGACCCACACAGCCCCCGTCATTCCAAATGCTTGCTAAATATCCCTCCTATTCTAGGGGGATTTCCTAGTCTTTCCAACTCATCGGCTCCACCTTCTCACACCCCTGTGAGTGCCATTGTCTTGGGATCATATTTTCTTGGTTCCACCTTACTTCCGTCCACTTCCCAAGGTCAACCATCCACTTTCTCTCCCTTACACAAAAGCAAGGGGGTAACTTCTTCTCAAGGGGGAAGTACAAACCCACCTAGTCCCCCTAAAGGGTCAGGTACCCAAAACACTCACACTATGGATGAAACTAATCCTCTGCCACCACCTCATATGCCATACGTTTCTTCCCTCAACATACCGGATCTGACTAAACTCACCAATGATCCTATATTTCACAACCCCACATGCCCTGCAATGCCTACCAAACTACCTCCAGACATCCCCAAGTTTGAAGGAAAAGAGGGAGACGATCCCACCAACCATATCATGACCTTTCACTTATGGTTCTCTTCAAACAACATCACGGACGATTCCATCTGATTGGGGTTATTTCAATGCACACTCACTGGCCCATCCACCAAGTGGTATGTAGAAGAAAAAGTTAGGTCCCATGTGACCTTTGAATCCTTGGCCAAAGAATTTTTTACCTTCTTTCAACTACCAATTCCTCATGAAAACAGTCTCGAAATACTCTCAGAGTTTAAACAAAGTTCCTCCATGCACATCGCTGACCACATTCACGAATGGCATCGGCGACGCAGTCTCTGCAAAGATGAAGCCACCCCGCAACAATGTCTCAATTTTTTTCTCAAGTCACTTGTTTCCCTTCTTGCCAAAGATGCTTCCGCCACCTTCCCCCAGTCTGAAGAAGAAGCCATTGGAAAGGCTCAACAATTCAAACTCATTTATTCACAGTCATGATACTTATATACAGTACTACATGATGCCCCAATACACGTGCCATTCAGCCAGGACAAACTTGGGATGTCTCACTCAGCGGATGGATTGATTGGTACCACAACACACCACAATACATAGATCCAACCACCACCTATGTATGGTACACCCCAATATTCATCGACATATGGAGTACCCCCTTGTTATACTTCTCCCCATTACCAACAATCATATCATGTTGTTCCTCCTCAGTCATTTGTGGTACCCCCACCAATACCCATGCCATATCAAGTCTCTCAATCTAGTACGAGTCCACCCACAACCCTTGGATATAACCCTAGAAGTAGTGGAAGTACCTCTACTTCCTATATTTCATATGGATCCTNGGAATACTAAGGACCCACATGTCCACATGCTAGTTTCCTAGGGACTTTAAAATTCTACAAGGTTGTACTAATGACACATAGTAACTTAGGTAATCAAGACTTGTAAGGACCAAGCGAATTCCACATGTAGCAAGGTGACACCTAAATTATTAAAAAAATGGCACACTTTCACTTGTTCACACACAAAGTTCACCAATCACTCACATAGTCTTATCTAGAAATCGTGGAGGTTGAAGCAAGTTTCCTCCAAACGGGATTTCAAAACACCCCACCCTTTTCTTGATGAGACTATCCACTCCCACTTAATTTCAACAAGGTTGGTTCACACCTCCAATCTCTTAAACAACCACACCTAAAATATTTCTAAAAACTCACTACGTTTTCCTCCACAGGAGGTACCAAAAGAAAGTTTTTAGTCTAGGTAGGATCTCGGGGATAGGAATTCAAATAACTCCCCATCTAGTTCTCACATCATCAAAACAGTAGAAGTTGACAAATAGGGAACTTTCAAATCCTCCAAGTCAAATGTTCCTACACCATAAGGCAGGGAGATACCCATGAAGGGTTGAAGGTCAAGGTCTGGTTGTTCTGTGCATCCCCCCTTGAGGCACCCACCTCTTGGAGGGGATCCATCTCATGACCCATTTCTAGAGGCCGAAAATCTAAATGTCACACTTTGACCAAGGTACCTAGTGAACAAATTTTAGGACATCTACCCAGGTGGCAATTGTGGGCTACAATTGCACCTTGATCTGATTTTGTGTGGCTATTGGGAAATATCGCCATCTCTTTAGGGATATGCCCCCTCTACCCCTCATTATAACCGATTGCTTCATCCTTCACTAGTTTCTCTTTCCGTGACTTCAGACCCCACTATCGAGTGCTATTGGAAGGTCTAGTGCTATTTGAGAGAAAGGATGTTATGTCTTTTAGGACATGAGCATTTTTTTATTTGTTCTCCCTTGTGGACAAAATCCACCTATCCACATATATGCTTCTTTATCAAATCACTTTATGTATGATGCCCTTCTGATTACATCTGATTGTGAAATATGTTGTGAAGGTTCAAAAATTACAACAAAGGCTCTTGTTCATTTATCACTCTCATCACCATTTTCACACACCCACTTAGCTAGTCAAACATCATAGGGGACCCACACAGCCCCCGTCATTCCAAATGCTTGCTAAATATCCCTCCTATTCTAGGGGGATTTCCTAGTCTTTCCAACTCATCGGCTCCACCTTCTCACACCCCTGTGAGTGCCATTGTCTTGGGATCATATTTTCTTGGTTCCACCTTACTTCCGTCCACTTCCCAAGGTCAACCATCCACTTTCTCTCCCTTACACAAAAGCAAGGGGGTAACTTCTTCTCAAGGGGGAAGTACAAACCCACCTAGTCCCCCTAAAGGGTCAGGTACCCAAAACACTCACACTATGGATGAAACTAATCCTCTGCCACCACCTCATATGCCATACGTTTCTTCCCTCAACATACCGGATCTGACTAAACTCACCAATGATCCTATATTTCACAACCCCACATGTCCTGCAATGCCTACCAAACTGCCTCCAGACATCCCCAAGTTTGAAGGAAAAGAGGGAGACGATCCCACCAACCATATCATGACCTTTCACTTATGGTTCTCTTCAAACAACATCATGGACGATTCCATCTGATTGGGGTTATTTCAATGCACACTCACTGGCCCATCCACCAAGTGGTATGTAGAAGAAAAATTTAGGTCCCATGTGACCTTTGAATCCTTGGCCAAAGAATTGTTTACCTTCTTTCAACTACCAATTCCTCATGAAAACAGTCTCGAAATACTCTCAGAGTTTAAAAAAAGTTCCTCCATGCACATCGCTGACCACATTCATGAATGGCATCGGCAACGCAGTCTCTGCAAAGATGAAGCCACCCCGCAACAATGTCTCAATTTGTTTCTCAAGTCACTTGTTTCCCTTCTTGCCAAAGATGTTTCCACCACCTTCCCCCAGTCTGAAGAAGAAGCCATTGGAAAGGATCAACAATTCAAACTCATTTATTCACAGTTATGATACTTATATACAGTACTACATGATGCCCCAATACACGTGCCATTCGGCCAGGACAAACTTGGGATGTCTCACTTAGCGGATGGATTGATTGGTACCACAACACACCACAATACATACATCCAACCACCACCTATGTATGGTACACCCCAATATTCATCGACATATGGAGTACCCCCTTGTTATCCTCCTCCCCATTACCAACAATCATATCATGTTGTTCCCCCTCAGTCATTTGTGGCACCCCCACCAATACCCATGCCATATCAGGTCTCTCAATCTAGTACGAGTCCACCCACAACCCTTGGATATAACCCTAGAAGTAGTGGAATTACCTCTACTTCCTATATTTCATATGGATCCTATCCATAGAAAAATCCATATTTCCCATTCTCTAGTGCTCCCCACCCAGTTAATCCTCCACCGGGACAACCACATGCTGACATCAACTTTGTTAAGCCCTTTCCCATTCAACAGGTTCATACATTTGAACAATTGAATATGGACAATCCGACTCATAATAAGAAATGAAAAAATTGAAACAATGACAACCTGGGACTAGGAGGGAATGACCCCCACAACCATCTCGCTAGGGGAAACCAATACCAAGACCCCCAAGGGGGCACCAATAACAATAAACCACGACAAGGGAAGAACAACAATCTTCGAAATAACTTCCCTTGCACTATATGTGGTGAGTATGGACATTATACTCATCATTTCCCCCAAATTCCCAATCTCCAACAAATGAGGGTATCCATGAACTCACAGGGCCCTCCGACACCACCTACCCCTCCGCAGGCCCCACAACAGTATTTGCAATCACCGCCTCCAGCTGTTTTGAAAAACCCCATTCCATACTAAGGTGTGATGAACACCCAACTAGTGATCAACCCTGCCCCACCACAAATGGAGCAATATCCAAACACGGGTGCCACTCAACCCGGGAATTCAATTGATCATAGTGTCCTCCTCACCAGCAAAGAAATTCTTCTACAAACTCGCAACCGTCAATATGGTGTGCCTCCCAAATCTACCCCAACCACCTCAAAAACACTACCAGCTACTACAGGACAACCATTGATGATTCCACGTCCTAACGTGGAACCCATTCCCTGCATACCACGTATGTCGTTAAGGCGGAATGTGCATAACCCTCATGCTAGGGCCGCTCATAATTATAGTTTGGTTGATGACTTAGCCCAATCTCCTGCAACCATGTCTATGTTGGAGGTCCTCCAAACCTATCCATCACAGCAAAAATCCTTGCTTTCTGCCTTGGGGGAAGTTGACCCAGCTGACACGCAACTGATCACATTTGATTCATATAGAGGAGAACCATGTCTTCCTTCCCAAGTAGCCTTCCAAATACCAGTTAAGATCTGGAACACCACATTTTATCGGTGTATCATCGATGACGGTTCATCCACATGCATCATGTCTAAGCATGTATGGTAGAAAATTATCTCCCCGAGCGAGTACCCTCTTCCATCACCCTTCGAGCTTACGATGGTAGACCAACATCTTCCACAAGGCTTTGTCAAAATGTCCCCATAGAACTTGGGGGAAAAACCATCCTCATTGACATTGAAGTTATCGATCCCATCTTGATTACAATATCTTGTTTGGACACAACTACATGTATGTTATGAAGGCAGTCTCCTCTTCTTTGTTTCGTACGATGATGTTCCCCCATAATGGGAAGATCGTCACCATCGACCATCCTACACATTATGAGCCTAACCATTCTGCCAACATCAATAACATCCTCCCCCTTCGCCATGTTATCTCGAATGATTTTCCAGTTGCCAACATTAGCCCTGGATTATTCCCAGACCCATCCATCTTGGGCACGTATCAGGGAGTGCCACCATTCCTAAACCCATCTTTTTCAGCAAAAGTATTTGTAGTTTCCTCTAAAGGAACAGACATCGGAGACAAGACTCCTATAATTGAGTCCACTCCCCATATCACAGTTCTATCAGTTGAATAAATACTACCTCAGGAGTTCCCTGAGCACGCCACTGCACCACTTATCATGAATCTTCCCCCCCTCAAGGGAAAAATATTAGTTTGGGAGATAGTCCCCCAGGACATTACCCAAATTCCCTTTTTTTACCCTCCACCTGGAGTTGAAGCATCCCAGGTAGTCGTAACGCTCACCCTTCCAAACATGGCACTTGCCATCCCTGTATGGTATCTACATCCACCTAGGATGTTTCCTCAACCATCCCTCCCTCAGTCAGAGGGAATCCTGATGCAGATCCCAATACTAAATATGACCACACCCCCAATATCCAACACCACTGCTATGACTAGGAGCAGATGGAAGAAGAAAGAGCCCATCGCTCCACTACTTCCCCACATTCAACTCCCTTGCGCCTTGTGTGAAAGAAAAGGACACCCCACTCACAAATGTCCTTCTCTTCCTGATATACGCAGTTTCATCTAGCTTCCTCAAGCACCGCTTTTGATTTCCAGTCCACCAAGTACGTCCCACAGTACTATAGAGTCATCAACCACATGAAAAAAAAATATCCAAACCAATTTTGCCTGTGCCATATGCATAGAATATGGGAATTACACTTATCATTTCCCATCTATCCCATACATCCACCACACATTAGCCATGGAATGCCACACATATCTGCCTGAGCTTCCTCCGGCACTCAATACCAATGCTCCCATGAATGTAATTCATTATATTTCTTCATTGTTCCTTGAGCAAAGGGGAGGTCCATGTCCTCCCACTAAACTCCCGATCACCCATAGTGTCAATGAAACTAGGATGGCATTATGGACCCACCGTCCATATCTAATCTCTTTTCCCCACTTTTATTTTTTGGTACAAAATCCCATAAGCTCCATTTTCTGAACCATTTTCGACCACTTACACAATCATTTTCGTCAAGTGATCATTTTCACTTTCCCCTAGTGGATCATCTTTCCATGACACACTCAGGTACACATGATCATGTTCAACATTATCAAATAATTGTTATACGTTCTTTATCTTCATATATTTTTCACGTCGAGTATTCAGTTTTAATGTGTGCAGGTACTTGGTCGTCACAATTCAACACAAGCCCTTCAAGTATATTATCAACATTGGCATGTAGTCACACCATCCGATATTCACCTGTAGGATCCTCATATCCAGCTCTATAGTACTAACACCTCCACTGCAATTTGGTACTATCACCTAGTAGCACTCTTCCCCACATGAGTTGTCCCATTCATAGTTCACATTGACACTTTGACACTCATGCTGCTTTCACCCCCTAGGGATGGGAGTCCCAATAGTCGTATGCATGTTTGAGAATCAGACACATACTTCTTCTCCTCATTATGTTATCCTTCTTCTGCTCATTATTCTAGTCTTCCCAATGGACTCCCAAGTTATCTCATCATGGTTCTATTTTTACTGCACCTTCGCAGTATCATTAACAATCCATTTCATCCACAGTCAATTTTCCCATCTGCATATTTCCCCCCATTCATTTCCCTAATAAAGAAACCCACCTATGGGGCCCCCACCCTCCATCCATTCTCCACAAAACTTGAGCCCTCATAGGCCAAGATATATTGCACTGGGGCACCCATTTCTGTATCTATACACTCATCCCAAATTATTCTTTATTCATTTGGTAATTGTAAAAATCCTTTGTTTCCATCATTTACATAGTGTTTTGTTGTTTCCCTTGGCGACCTTCTTTTCTTGGAAAAGAAACCCATGTTTCCCTTGGTTGGGGAATTCCTTATCTTCTACTCCTATTGACATCATTCATAAAACCCTTCCCATAGTCCATATACATCTGATCCCTGATTTTGTCCACTTTGTCATGCCTCTGGCACAATTTAACCCACATCTATCTGTCCCCCTGATGCTAGATTTAGTTTCATGGTTGCTACCACTCATACTTCACATATATCCCCAACCAAAGGTAGTCTTGAGTCTCACCACTTCTCGAATTCGTTCATGTTCCTCATTAGTCCCTAATCTCATCTAGTGGATTTCATGAAGCCCTTTGCTTCTTGGAGTCGCGTCTCCCTTTATGTCAACATCAGCATAGTTTCCAAAAGGGAAACAATATATTGACTCTCATTATCTTTACAATGAGGAGTCTCAGATGGAACAAAGAGAACCATCAATTATTTTTGTTGTCGTTGACCCCCATAACATTCAACTTCAACACTTTCTCAGGTTGTGGTGGGTCTTACTTCGCAACTATTGCAGTTGTTTTTTATATTTTTTGAAGACCTCTCAAAAATGTTAGGCCATCAATGCATGTGACTCCTCGACACTTCTTATAGGTGTCATCCCTATTTTTAGAGTATATTCACCATCAGAATTGTCCTCTGCCATTATCAACATGCCCCCGAGGGTGTTGCAGTCATCTACACCAACACATAGCTTCAGTTACTGTATTACATATTTTTGAGTTACATGACACGAGCATGGGGCATGCCCGCCTCATTTGTACACAGTTTTATTTTTTCTCCCACACCATGGGAAAGGCTTGGGTCCAATAGGTTCCCCTATCCTTCCAATGGATCACTCTTGACAGTCCCCACAACACTCTTTCTTACACATGTACTCTCCGTAGAAGAAACATTGATATATTTCAGCTATGCGTATGCTCCTAACCTCACACATTAGGGGGCATATGTTATCACCATAATTTCATCTGCAAATGGTTACAGGAATCCAGCATCTTCAAAACAATCATTAGTTCACTCATGGTCCAAAAATTCATCTCCAAAAGGTCCAAAACTATACAACCAACAATAAAATCAACATGCACTAAAACTACACAAGGCGCACGTGCAAGTGCGATAGTCAGATAATGTTGGAAAAGCGCACATGTGCCTGATGCACGATTGTGGGTGAAAAAAGTAGTGCACACCTCAACAAAATGTATTTATGATATTGGTCGGCCTTCCACCCACTTCTGGTTCAGCTTCCAAGTCAATTTGACATCCAAATCTTAGCTGAATCGAACTAGGGGGTTGGTCAAAAACCTAAAGGTTCCCTAAAGGGCCCCTTATTCACACTAAGAACTGGTTGAATAATACCTCAAAGCTATGCTATAAAAGGAAGCCATGGGTGTACTATATTTTTAAGGAATTCATTTTCATTGTTATGTTGTTGATATTTTCTTGGAGGATCCTCTTTCCTCATCAAGAGAATGCTAGCATCATTTTAGTTAGCCATTCATATCACCTCTAGATTGAAT
>JZKD02S0232393.1:0-10593 GCA_000966675.3 Picea glauca
TATTGACCAAAGGGTCTTCTATCAATGTTGAATTAAGGATGTCATTAACATATTCACCTATCATCATAGCTTTCTCTAGAAGCTACTGGAATAAGGGAAGTGTCTGCTTCTTGCATTCCAACGGTTGCATCTCTTCTTCCTCCTCCTATGAATCGGTATGCATTGGAGCATATTGATTTTCTTCCTCTGGGCCTGAGCTCGACCCTACCCCCACTTCTTGTCCCTTATTCTTCAATATCTCCGTAGGTAGAAGGTAGTTCATCCCTAACTTGCACGGGTTGCATTTCACTTCTGGCCATGACATTACTTCATTTTCAAAGTCCTCCTCATCCAAGTAAAATGACAACATCCGTGAATGAAAATCTTTATCTTTGACATGCCTGGGCCAAACAAACGTATGGTGGCAATTCAACCTGAACGATATATTCCTTGTTTTTAGGTTGAGAAGCTCATGTGGTATGTGAAACCTCTGAGTTGTATCAAGCATTTGGTTGTACCACTTTAGGAATGTTTCATTGTTGAATTTTTTTTCTTCGAGTCTGACCTTGAGTGCCAAGGCTCGAAAATATTTGGTATTCGACCTTTATTTGTTGGTGATAACAAGCTTCCTGAGGGTGGTGTCCACTTCAGAATGGCGAATGCAAAAAGAAAGTATCCATAGGTGAAGGTTCCACCCTTCACCTATGCTTCTTCGCATGCTACCAGGAGTTCTTCTAGTAGGTAGCTACACCAATTGAACACCACTCCATTGGCACAAAAATCCACCACTGAGAGGGAATCCGATGTGCACTTTCCCTAGTAGTAGGACCTCATTACCTTGCTAGAAATCACGTATAAATATTTTATGGCCATCTCTGGTAGAATGGGTTCAATATTGGCTGTGCACCCCGCTCTCTGTGTATGAAATATTTCATACATGTTGGGTTCAACCTTGTTCTTCCCATGTTTACTGGCGTTCTGGAACCCTTTTGATACGTCTTCACCTTCAATGGATAGACCCATGAGTTGATGGATATATTATGTGTGAATCAGATACTGTCTATTGATCCATAGGCTCCTTTCATGTACCTGAATTATGAGGAACTTGGTACGCCGCACAACCTCACTGGTAGTGCCGAAGACTAGCAAGCTCATAGGTTCATGATTGTGGAGTTAAAGAGGTTGATGAACTCAAGCTTTGATATAAAATCCATCCCTCCCATATCGTCTGGAGCCACATTCCAGAACACATCAATGTTCATTTGTGGGAATAGCACCTGGTTTGTCAGGTCGAGGAGCTTCACTTGCTCGACCTTCCCTTTGCGATCACCCACGACCTCAACCTGAGGATCACACGGCTCATCTACAACTACTTCCTTGGAGAGAAAACTCTGGATTCTTGTAGCTCTCGGAATCATTTCCATGGATTTCTAAGAAACTTAGGAAAACTCTACTGGGTTTCAGGGTCTCAACGGAAAGAATTTGTAGGCTCTATGAAAGTTTTAGAAATCTCAATTACAAAATGGAAAAACATAATCCGTACGCTAAGTTAGCACAGCCTTATACTCATGCCAATTGGCGGCCTCTGTCATTATTCCTAAGCCACTCATGATTAAACCTATAGGCACAACCTGGAGCTGAGGTGTTCAACAGGACTGTTTAACGAGGTAAATCTATTGGGGGATTTGGGCATTTACTAAGAAATTTGGATAGGGACGTGGTTGGATTTAGGCCTTACCNCCCCCATGAAGGAGCTCTGTATGTCAGTGGTCTAGAGACAATTTCAAGGGATGAAATCCCTCCATCAGATTACTTTTTCAGTAAAAAGAGAAGAGCAATCTTGAAATAGGAAATCCATCCACGAGGAGAGCGGATGATTAAAAAACATAGGGTCATTATAGATGGAAAGAAGCTTAAAGATGGAGAATTTTCTACGGAGTTAGCAGGTATGATGGGTGCTATAGCATCAACAAATATATTTTTTGTTGGCAGTTTTGGTACTCTGACAGTCCCTAGGGATCTACCCAGGAATCATAAGATTCCCTATGATATAAAATCCTAACAGAGATACCATGTGGTACTCTGACAGATCATCCTTACCGGACCTTCAAAATCTTCCCAGGAATCATAAGATTCCCTACGATTATAAAAATCATAATAGAGCTACCACTACTAACCACATATAGCATATACATGCACAAGTACTCTAACAGACTGACCTTATTGGAACTTCGGCATATTTTGAGGGATGATCAGTCCCCTAGGATATAAAATCATAACTAATCTACCTGTTGTTGGTTGGGATACCATAGTATCATCAACATCACTCCCCCTTTCTAGGGAGTTCCTTTTAGACTATACCAAGCTTGTCTCGAAAGTGCTCAAACTTTACATGATATAGAGGCTTGGTCAACACATCTACAACTTACTCATTTGTTCCAACATATTGAATCTTTATAGATCCCCTCTACACCATATCATAAATGTAGTGATATCATATTTCTATGTGCTTTGATTTGTCATGGAACATAGGGTTCTCAGTTATCTTTATGAAACTATGTTTGTCACATAGAATCACGATTGATTCCATCTCCATATCAAATAGACATGTCAAAATCTTCTGAATCTATATGGATTCAAAAATGGAAGAACATGCAGAAATGTATTCCGCTTTTGTTGTGCTGAGAACAATCCTGGATTGCTTCCTACTCTTACATGAATTCATGGTTGACCCCAGACTGAAACAACATCCTGAAGTGCTCTTTCTGTCATAAACACTTCCATCCCAATTTGAATCAGTATAACCAATTAGTTTGAAGTCATGATATCCATTATAACAGAGACCAAAGTCCAACATACATTTAAAGTATCTCATCACATGTTTTTTAGTATCAAGGTGAACATGTCTGGGGTCAACCAGACACTGAATCAAGGTAATCACAGCAAAAAGTATATCTGGCCTGGTATTCATCAGATACATAAACGATCCAATGATTTGTTTGTACAATGTAGCATCAACCACTTCTAATGAAGTATCAATTAGGAGCTTCAACTTTGTTTCCATGGGTGTGTTCATGGATTTACACTCCAACATATAAAACCTCTTCAGTATTTCAACTACATTCTTCCCTTGGTTAAGGAAGATCTTCTCTGAGCTCTTCCAGAACTCAAGACCTAAGAAATAATGTATTAGGCCTAGGTCTTTCATCTCAAATTCTACAACGAGATTCTTCCTACAATCAGTGATGATATTTTCTTCTCTAGTTAAGAATAATTCATCCACATACAACAACAATATAACTATCTCATCATTCATAACCTTGAAGTAAGGGTTAGAATCATCTTTACTCTTGGTAAATCCCAAGCTCATCAAGAAACTGTCAATCCTTCCATACCAAGCTCTAGGAGCTTGCTTCAATCCATACAGAGCCTTCTTCAACCTGCATACATGAGTCTTTCTATATTCAACTTCAAACCCTTGAGGTTTTTCTATATACACTTCTTCTTCAATGACACCATTTAAGAAGGTTGTTTTCATATCCATCTGGTGTAGCTTCCACTTCATCTTAGTTGCAAGAGCTATGATGGTTTTGAAAGATGTGTATCTGGATATAGGACAAAATGTCTCTTCATAGTCAATACCTTCCTTTTGCGAAAAGCCATGAGCTACAAACCTTTCTTTATATTTTTCAATACTTCCATCAGCTACATGTTTTATCTTGTATAACCATTTGGAAGATACCACATCTTTTCTCTTCGGTCTGGGAACTATTTCCCATACATCATTCTTTATAATTGATTGGTATTCTTCTATCATGGAATATGCCCATTCTTTCTTCTGAATGGCTTCTTCAAAGAAAGTAGGCTCCTTCTCTATGAGATCACACATCAAATCCATATAACTAGAGAACAAATTAGGTTTATTGACTTGTATCATGGTTCCTTCTGGGGCACCATACTTCTCTCCATCTTGAATGAGTTCCCTTGCGCAAGCTGGCTTTCTCTTGTGAGAGATTTCCATATAGGGAGGTTCTTGAGATTATATCATTTCATGATATTCATGAATCTCATCATCAGGGGTATTTGTAACTTCCCTTAATGGTTTTGCAACTCTGGGAGATACAATATCTTCTTCAATATGGAATCTTCTTGATTTCTTGAGTGCTTCATCTTCATCAAAGGTTACATCTCTGTTGATCTCAATATTATGGTAACCTGGTATGTAATTTTTGAAGGCCTTAGAGACCTCATAGTATCCAAAAAATATTCCCTTCTTTCCTGAAGGGTCCATATTGGATCTCTTCTCTTTTGGAATGTGTACAAAAACTGGATAGCCAAATAACTCCATATTGCTTACTTTTGGATTCTTTCCGGAGAACATTTCTTTGGGGGTTTTGAACCCAATTGCACTATGGGATAATATGTTTTTTACCTACTGTTGGCATGAAATTGATCATACCATGGTCCTTATCAGGTTACCAAAAAAAGGTACCTAGGTAATCTAGAACGATGGCATTTTCATCTGCCTTGAAGGGAAGAAGTCTCACCCGAAGCGCAACCAAGACAAATAAAATAGGGAAGGGTAAGAAGAATGCTTAGAAAAATCCATACAGTCTTATGATCTATGTATTATTGAGCAAGATAGATTAAACTCGGAACTATGTAAACATTCCTAGATCAGATTAAATAAAACAAAGGCACATTGCAGCCATAAAGAAACTATATCCCACTAATAATATCTGACATAAATAAATATGAAACAACATTAAGGCAATCTAAATCTAAACATACACAATAATTTCAATATTTGAATCTCTCATTGTATTAACTTCATAAGGTTCTTATCAATTAAATAATGATCTTCTAAGATACATACACAAATTGGTCATGCCACATCTTAACAACAAATTCTATTAATGAGACACAAGGTTAACCCAAAACCCTTTCTCTTCTACCAAGGAAACTGGACATGACTCTTTCAGACTTAGTCTGGTTTTCGAAACAGACTCTAGAAGCATAGATAACGCCTACCCAAAATCAACAAACAATAATCCAACTAAACTCCAACCCTTTACAACCGTATTCATCTCCTATATATAAGCTAACTAGGATTTATGGGTTTGATACTTCACATGCTTTCTTGTTCTTGTTATGTTGTAACTTATTTTTCCATGATTGTGTTGTGTTGTCTTTCCTTCCAACCATTTTTGGTTTCTTTCCTTGTTCAGTTGTCCCACTTATCTATGACTTGCGCAACTTTTGTTTGACCAAAATTGGAACTGCACCATCCCTTGCGCAACTTCTAACAACAAAACAAAGGGCCCAATAGGCTCCAAACATAATCCTTGACTCATCCTCGAGTCAAGTCATTGGTTCTTCTATGATCTCTAGTTTGGCATGTTGCTTTCCTTTGTCTTTTGTCTCTTCTTTACTCCCAGCTTCTGCTTGAGTTCTTTCTTTTTCCATCTCTTCAAACAAAGGGCCCAACTCTAGGACTGATTCTAGGGCTCTCCTCTTTACCCCTTGGAAATTCACGACCTTGTCCTGCCACTTCCCAGCAAGAAGTGAAGCTTCAGTAACAAATTATTGAATCGCATATGTAATGCATCCCTTAGGCTTGGATGTGACCAAGAAGTTCCATTATGAGTCATATGTAGCATCTACCTGATGCATATGCATGTATGTTGTTTGAACAACCAATCAAAACTCCCATATCTCTTTCTTAGCTACCGAATATGCTTCAAATAGAGCATTCAGATCATTGTCATCTTGTTCAATCTGATTGAAATTTTCCTGTTGCTCCAGTGGATCCATGGCGATGGAAAATTCCTCATTAAGCGAATGGATCTTCGTGCAAAAATTATTCAGGGTCTAGTTGCGTTGTGAAATTATCTCCATCTAGTCACTAAATTCCTAGAAAATCTTTGTGCATTCTACAATTTTCTTGTTCAGGGTTTCTCTTGCATTATTTCCTTCGAGAACAACTCTTTTCATTTGCTCTTGAAGATTCTAGGATTGTTTTTATGATTCCATATGACTCTCCCACAATTGTGCTTCAAGGTTCTCAGTATGAATGGCCAACTTTGACAATGCTCCTTGTAGTAGCTCGATCTACTGCATCGACTCTCCTGTTGCACTGGATTAAGGTAGTTGCAATGTTGTCCTTTGAATCACTGGCCAGGATTTTGCAATATTTTCCTAGACCCTTTCCAGTTTCTTCTCCACCTAGATATTTCCACACTCCTCCTACGTCCAACGTGCTTGGGAAAGGAGTACCTCCTCCTTAGAATACTATGGGTCTCGTTCGACTTGATGGAGCCTCTGCTTCAATTGATTAGTTGAAGCTCTAATCATCCCAATTAGATGCGTTGATGGCCATTGAGATAAGTCACCAGAAGAAGCAGTGGCCTCCCTGGGTACTCAGACCTACATTGGGATTCCACTAGCCATTGAATGTTCTGATGGTGTCTCCACCTTTTCCTCCCCTATAGATGGGCCTCATGGCAGTTGCACAAGTCTCATCCTTACCGCTGATGGAAGGAATGGGAGTATCTATGATTTCTCCAAGTATATTTGCACCAACTATGTGCATTGTTGTGGGTTCTCGAGTACTAGCCCCAATTATTCTTGCAACGAGGTTTCACTCTGTCCTGATGTTGATTCGGGTTCCTTCTGAAACTCTTGTACTTCTGCCTATTTCTAGACCATTGTGTCTATGGTTCGGCCTCTTTGGATGCACTCTCAACATTGATTGTTGAGAGAGGGAATTGAGGGCTTGGTTCTTGCAGTATGGGAACAATATAAGTCTTCGATGAAGGCGTTGTGTCATAGATTGGAACAAATGGCACAATTGACTACCTTAGTACTTCTAGGGATAGACCAATGAGTTATAATAGTTGTTCGGATAGTTCAAGGGGATACAACTGCATGGGATCTATTTCAATGGTTTGGGGTTGGATGGTCATTTCTTGTGGTGGCGATTGGGATTGTGGGGGTGATGGGGGTTGTTCAGTGATAATGGTGGTTGATGCAGTGGTATCTGGCTCAGGGTCATCCTCGATGTCAATTATAGTCTGGGTCACTCGAGCAACTGCTCGAGTACAAGGTATGGTTGACGATATGGGATGAGGATTCAGGATCTTCACTGGGATAGCTCGGTCCTCGTTTTATTGACCAAAGGGTCTTCTATAAATGTTTCATTAAGGATGGCATTAACATATTCACCTATCATCATAGCTTTCTCTAGAAGCTATTGGAATAAGGGAAGTGTCTTCTTCTTGCATTCCAGCGGTTGCATCTCTTCTTCCTCCTCCTATGAATCGGTATGCATTGGAGCATATTGGTTTTGTTCCTCTGGGCCTGAGCTCGACCCTACCCCCACTTCTTGTCCCTTCTTCTTCAATATCTCCATAGGTAGAAGGTAGTTCATCCCTAACTTGCACAGGTTGCATTTCACTTATGGCCATGACATTACTTCATTTTCAAAGTCCTCCTCATCCAAGTAAAATGACAACATCCGTGAATGAAAATCTTTATCTTTGACATGCCTGGGCCAAACAAACGTATGGTGGCAATTCAACCTGAACGATATATTCCTTGTTTTTAGGTTGAGAAGCTCATGTGGTATGTGAAACCTCTGAGTTGTATCAAGCATTTGGTTGTACCACTTTAGGAATGTTTCATTGTTGAATTTTTTTTCTTCGAGTCTGACCTTGAGTGCCAAGGCTCGAAAATATTTGGTATTTGACCTTTATCTGCTGGTGATAACAAGCTTCCTGAGGGTGGTGTCCACTTCAGAATGGCGAATGCAAAAAGCAAGTATCCATAGGTGAAGGTTCCACCCTTCACCTATGCTTCCTCGCATGCTACCAGGAGTTCTTCTAGTAGGTAGCTACACCAATTGAACACCACTCCATTGGCACAAAAATCCACCACTGAGAGGGAATCTGATGTGCACTTTCCCTAGTAGTAGGACCTCATTACCTTGCTAGAAATCACGTATAAATATTTTATGGCCATCTCTGGTAGAATGGGTTCAATATTGGCTGTGCACCCTGCTCTCTGTGTATGAAATATTTCATACATGTTGGGTTCAACCTTCTTCTTCCCATGTTTACTGGCGTTCTAGAACCCTTTTGATACGTCTTCACCTTCAATGGATAGACCCATGAGTTGATGGATATATTATGTGTGAATCAGATACCGTCTATTGAGCCATAGGCTCCTTTCATGTACCTGAATTATGAGGAACTTGGTACGCCGCACAACCTCACTGGTAGTGTCGAAGACTAGCAAGCTCATAGGTTCATGATTGTGGAGTTAAAGAGGTTGATGAAATCTAGCTTTGATATAAAATCCATCCCTCCCATATCGTCTGGAGCCACATTCCAGAACACATCAATGTTCGTTTGTGGGAATAGCACCTGGTTTGTCAGGTCGAGGAGCTTCACTTGCTCGACCTTCCCTTTGCGATCACCCACGACCTCAACCTGAGGATCACACGGCTCATCTACAACTACTTCCTTGGAGAGAAAACTCTGGATTCTTGTAGCTCTCGGAATCATTTCCATGGATTTCTAAGAAACTTAGGAAAACTCTACTGGGTTTCAGGGTCTCAACGGAAAGAATTTGTAGGCTCTATGAAAGTTTTAGAAATCTCAATTACAAAATGGAAAAACATAATCCGTACGCTAAGTTAGCACAGCCTTATACTCATGCCAATTGGCGGCCTCTGTCATTATTCCTAAGCCACTCATGATTAAACCTATAGGCACAACCTGGAGCTGAGGTGTTCAACAGGACTGTTTAACGAGGTAAATCTATTGGGGGATTTGGGCATTTACTAAGAAATTTGGATAGGGACGTGGTTGGATTTAGGCCTTACCATTTGAATGGTTGAGAATCCTGTCATGAATACTGATGGAATATTCGAGTATCGCGGCTTTATGGTCTAACAGAGTTTGGATGGGTTACTGTAGCAGTCATAAAGGCTATGACTGGACTGGGTGCATGTGGCACATGGACTAGGATTGCGTTCAGATTTGCTCTTCCTCTTACCACAATGGGGTCCCCGTCATATTTAATGAGTGTATTTAATGGACTTGTGGCTCTTCTGATCCCGTGCTGCTGAGTAAGAAGTTTTGCACCAAAGTAATACTTAGACGGAAAAAAATGAAATACATGTCACAGTGAAACAATCCACACTACGACTTTATTAACTGATTTAAAGAAATTGAAAAAATTCAAATCTAAATACTATACTTGCTCCTCTGGACTGGAGCAACATTCCTTTAAATCAGTCATGAGAAATATAGGGTTTCAGGTGAGCGTCATTCACCCATCCTGGTCGAAGTATACCATATAGTTACATGAGTCTGACTTCTCCAGAGTGTCGAATCTACGGAACTATAAATGGGCCCAAACAATGCATGTGCAACTTTCCTGTATGTTTCTAGTATCGATTGCCATAAAGTAGGACCTTATATCCTTGCACAAATATTTTGGACTTAATGCTCCTATCATGCCGAGCCTTATGCCTGCCTTTCTCAACTAATTGATGAAAGACTGCTAAAAACCTAGCCTCATCAATTTCTTGCAACTCCATAACCCTCTGTGCAACTGATTCATCCTCTAACATGTGTGTAATATGTGTGATGTATAGACTAGGGATAATGAACTTTGCAGGTACAACAACCTCTTTCTCGTAGACCAGCTGAAAGGGAGTATACTTGTGGATCTTCTTCGTGGTCGTCATGTATAACCATAAAACTATTGGGACTCTGTTATCCCAATCTTCCTTGTTTGTGCAACAAGCCTTCTTCAAACCTCTCTCTAGAATCTTGTTAAATGCCTCTATTGTGCCATTGGATTGTGGATGGTGTTATCACATGAAGTTGTCACGACGTCATATGTAGTTTTTGTAGGCCGACCAAGTCCTTTGTTTGCATAGGGAAAATCCATGAGTGAAATATAGATTTCCAAGTAGTCCATTTTGAGCTTGACATACAAGCAAGCAGACATGCTCAATTTTCAAGGGTTGAGATTCCATGTACAATTCATATCAGTGGCTCTCAGGAAGTCAGATTTTCAAATTCGTGCAAGGATTAAAGACTAGACAGAAGCCTTGAAGTGTTGAAGTGTCAAAGTCCCGAAGTGATGAGAGACTTCCACGTCAACCGAGAGAAAGTCACTTCATGATATATTCATGCCCGTGTTCAAAATATCTTGAAGCACGAAGAGTCGAAGTAACGAGAAGCTGCCATGTCAACCGGGAGAAAGTCACTTCAAGAGATTTCCATCCAAAAGTCCCAAAGTAGATATGAGCCATTGAAGACTAAGGACACGTGTCGATAGATCCAACACTTGGGAAATACAACACTTCAGAGGATTGCAGGAGAAAGTAGAAGAAATATCTTAAAGCTCGAAATCCCGAAGTGATTGTAGACTGTTGATCTCAAATCCAAGAGCACCGTGTGGCAACAAAATTAGGGCATTCCCATGTCATGGATTGCGACAATATCGATGACCACACTTCATTGCGGGGACAGAAATTGATCGAGCACTAAAATATTAGAGTGGTCCCGTAATCGAAACCATGCTATAGCTAAGGAGGTA
>JZKD02S0232437.1:0-10896 GCA_000966675.3 Picea glauca
AATAAGAGGGTTTTTCTTAGTAAGGGACCAAAAATGGACCAAGGAAAAATGAAAATTTGATGCCCCATCCCTAGAAAGGTTATTTAATAGGTTGGGTGTGTTACAAATTGGTATCAGATCATGGCAACAACACTTGGCCTTCTTGGGCTCATGCATGAGTTACATAAAAACATTATTAGAGAACTTATGGGGTAACACCTTACCTGATCTGAAAAATAGGGGGCTGACTTGTTTTGCTATGCAAGCACCCTCTACTCCATTAAAATAAACTTCAAGACCTTGCTCAATGTTTTAGTTGTGCAAGAGAAATTATGTGTCACGTTTATGCATCTTTTAGATGTTTATGTTTGAGGTTTTTAAAAGGTTAAATGTGTTGTTTAAATAATACAACAACAACATAAAGTGCAACAAATAATAACCAAAAAAAAATCATAACAATGACAACATGATAAATAAGTTCACTCCCAACTGGGCTACATCTCCTTGAGCCTCCATCAATGGACTAGGCTCTATGGGATTAGTTTTTCAAAGATTCTTTTAAAATATGCTTCTCAAATCCAATGGATTTAATGACTGTACCATTGGGTTCAGAATACATAAAAACCCCAAAAATGACTATTAGAACTCTGAAAACAGAGCATGGCTCATCCGGGCATGACCTCTTCTACTAGTGGCCTTGATCTTCCCTGAGATTCCTTGTGGAAAAAACACCTGTAAAATTCCTCAAATGCCTCTGAAACCTGTCCCAATGTGTTTAGAGAATAAAAATCTGTCAAGAATGACTATTCAATCACTAAAAATGGACTTGGGCTCATCTGAGCATGGCCTCCATCAATGGTGGCCCTAAGCTCCCTAAAGCTCTTTGAAACTTAAATGTAGAAAAAAATGCAATAGAATTCTCCAAACTCCTTTGAAAACTATGCCAATGGATTCATAACATCCAAAAACCCCTAGTTGGGCTTTTTCGGTACCTCATTTGGCCAAAAAATGAAGAAGATAGGCCTCCTGCCATTTTCCTCCTTCAAGCTTGATGTCTCTGGTTCTCCAAATCGCACCTCCTGTGTGAGTAACCTGGCTTCTGGGCGTTTCCTCTGCCTAAACCCAACACACACGTCATTCCCGTGATTGGTGATAAATTGTCGCACCATTATCAGACTTAGGGCCTCAAAGAGCGAAGGTGTTGAGCACATGAGGGCCATGTGGCCATGTCCCAGCACGAATGAAGTGCTACATTGCATGATTGAACCTGGATTTGACAAGTAGCGGGCATAAATGGTGTTATCCGTTTGAAAATACCACACAAATATGTGTGGCAAGGGTCATATGGGTGCACGTGCATAGGAACGGGGGCTGGGGCTAAGCCCCAACCCAAACCACGCCCCAAATACCACAATATGCAAATTTAAATATATATGAATACATATATATAACAAGCACTAAATGATGGCACACTAGTTGGGTGGCCTTTGCCAAAGATTTTCATCAGTGGAGGAGGTCTGGGGTTCTATCCCCATGGACTCCATAAAATTTTAACATACCACAACATTGTGCCATGTGGCAGCCCACACCTGGGTCACGTGGCACCACCCTATTGACCAATAAAATGCCACATGTCAGAAATCTATTCGCCCATGTGTCCTGCCAACTCCACGTTGCCATGTTAGCTTTGAAAAATCAAAACTTTCCATGTCACCTGCCACATCATCTGTCTGGCCCTGCCACGTCAGCTGTATGGACTGTACAGTCAACAACTTTTTTTTCCCTGTTTGGCAAATTGAACAAAACATGATATCTCTCTCATACAGTGTCTGTTTGAACCCATTTGAAGTGCATTGGGTTTTTGGGGATGAGGCCTATGCACCTATCCATTTTGAAGCAATTCCAAACACTTTGATTTTTGGGCTAAATTTTGATCCCTGGTCTAGATTCTGATCATTACCTTACCCCCCTTCTTTAAGAAACTTTCCTGAACCTCTATTGAAGAGAGGAACAAAACCTTCTACTATTGATAGATGTTTTGGAAGTTTGCACTGTAGGTTGCTAATGTTTCCAAATAAAGAACCGACTTCACCTTGGAATGATATGTGTTTTTCATGAATTGGTGGAATAGTAACTAACATAAAATGTTTTATCAACACTCAAGCAGTTAGTGAACAACAAGATACCTACAATGTAAAGGATGGTGACACATCAGGAGTTGGGGGAAATCTCCCACAATAGAGAGGAAGAATCTGATGAAAGGAGGGTGGTGGAAACCCTTCCATATTTGGCCGAAACTATAAGAAGCCTCATGGAAGAATTACAGAGTTATAAGGATCACAATGAAAGGATGATCAAGGAGAAGGAAAAGAAGACTGAAATTAATGTAGTCATACTACAAAGTCTATCAGATATACAAAGGCAATTGTAACATGGTCCAACTTCTAGTCATGTGGACATGTATCATACTAAGAAAACCCCAAGTCCACCTGAGATACAAAAGAACGGTTTGGAAAGTGGCCAAAACAGGAGGATGACCTCAAATAAGGCCCAACATGGAGCTAAGAGACATTCAATGGAAGACTTCTTTGATGAGGACATTGACAACTCCAAGGAATATTCTAGTGGCAAAACTAGTTCCCATTCCCAAAAAAAAATAAAGAAGAGGAAAAAATCCAAGAGTCATGACCCTGAAGAATTCAAGAAATCCAAACCACCCACCTTTGATGGAGATATTAAGAAGGGGGAAGAAGAAAAATTTCTAATACTTGGCTTGAAGAAGCACTTTAGAGTCCATGACTACTCAGAAACTTAAAGGCTTGGATAACCATTTTCAACTTGAATGGGAAAGATTCCATTTGGTGGGAGGACCTTAGGAATGTGAAATTTATCCATGAGAAGGACTTGTCATGGAAAAAATTTGAGAAATACTTCACGAATAAGTACCTGTCAGAAAATTACTTTGATGGAAATACCAAGGAGTACTATGAACTCAAGCTTGGACAACTCACCATAGATGAATATATCAACAAATTCCTTGAGATGATGAGGTATGTGCCCTATATAAAGGATGAAAACGTAAAGATACAACTATTTATTAGTGGATTACCTAAGTCCTATCAGGACAAAATTGAGTTTGATGAGACAAAGAATTTAGAAGATACTCTTCGAAAAGTAAGGTATTGCTATGAGAAATTCAAGAATAAGACAAAACCCCATGAAGACTGGAAGAAGAAAAAAAAATTTGGGATTCAAGAAGAAGGGGTTTAAATCCTCGATATTTAAGAATCATGGGAAGAGCTCTAGGATTAGCAAAATTTTCCATCCCAGAGTGGAAATAAACCATTCGGAGAAGCTCCAAGTAATACTGATAACACGAAGAGAGAACCCTTGAAATGTTGGGGTTGTGGAGAGGAACATCTACTGAGGGATTGTCTGCATAGGCAACATAACAATGGGAGGGTATACAACATCCAAGAGGATACCACAATCAATGATGTGGCTAGGAGCATGCCACAAATTTATGCAACCTTGGCTAATAGACAAGATGACCACCAAGCTTCGGTGGTGGAGATGAAAGGTACGATTTCCAACCATCCTATTTCAATTTTAATTGACCTTGGTTCTAATTTGAGTTATAATGTCCCTCAAACTGTTGATAAATGTAAATTGCAACAAGTTAAACATGTTAAATCATGGCCGGTACAACTAGCCATTGGAACCAAAATAAAAGTAACAGAGGTCATACCAACATGCCAATTTGTTATAAGTGGGTTTCCCACCCAAGCGAACCTAAACATAATTCCTTTAGGATATTATGACCTGCTAATTGGCATGGATTGGTTGGATGCCCACAAAACCAAGTTGGAATGTTATAGTAAAACTTTGGAGTGTGAAAATGAAGAAGGAAGAAGGATAACCCTACAAGGGATTCAAAATCATGTGTCAGTGAGACAAATATCATCCCTCCAAGTGAAGAAGTACTGCTGAAAGGGATGTCCCTTGTATGAAATACAAGTACTAAAATTTGTTGAGAATGACAAACCCATCCTAGAGAACCATCCCACATTAAGAGAATATAAAGATGTATTCCCATAAGAGGTATCACGTCTACCTCCAATAGGGGATATTGACTTTTCAATATAACTTGTACCAGGAGCAATGCCAATGTATAGAACACCCTATAGAATGAGTACACCAGAGCTAGTTGAGCTCAAACTAAAGATGAAGGAGATGTGGGACAAAGGCTACATTTGACCTAGTGTGTCTCCATGGGGAGCACAATCCTTGTTTGCGAAAAATAAATATGGCATACTCAGAATCTGCATAGATTATATACAACTCAATAAGATGACCATCAAGAATAAGTATCCCTTGCCAAGGATAGATGACTTGTTTGACCAATTAAGGGGTGCTACAATCTTCTCCATGATTGAATTGTGGTATGGATATCATCAGGTCCGAATTAAATATGAAGACATCCACAAGACAACCTTTAGGACAAGATATGGTCACTATGAATTTGTGGTGGTGCCATTTGGGCTTACCAATGCACCAACCACTTTCATGTGCTTAATGAATAACATATTCATAAATTTCTTGGATAGGTTTGTGTTGGTTTTCATTGTTGATATCCCAATGTATTCCAAGAATATGGAAGAGCATGAAGAACATATCAAGCTAGTACTCCAAGTACTAAGAGAGCATCGACTCTATGCTAAGCTTAGTAAGTGTGACTTTTTCCAGAAACAAGTCCATTACTTAGGCCATGTTATATCTGAAGAAGTAGTGGCAGCTGATCCTGACAAGATTAAATCCATCATGGATTTACCTACCCCAAAGGATGTGTCTGATATCAGATCCTTTATGGGCCTAGCATGATACTATAGGAGGTTCATAAAGGGATTCTCCAAGATTGGTTTCCCAATCACCTCCCTTCAGAAAAGGGAATTAAATTCATTTGGACATCAAAATGTGAAGAAATATTTCAAGAGATGAAATACCTTCTAACCAATGCGCCTCTACTGAAGATTGCATACCCAAACAAGGACTTCCTTGTGTGTACATATGCTTGCAAGGAAGGGCTCGGAGGAGTCCTTGTGCAAGAAGGGCATGTGATTTTCTACGAATCTATAAAATTGAATGAGAATGAAGTCAATTATGTGACCCAAGATATGGAATTGGTTACCATATTGCATGCTTTAAAAATGTGGATGAATTACCTCTTAGGTAGAATATTTGTACTTATGACAGACCATAGTGGGTTGAGGTATTTTTTTGACCAACCAAAACTCAATGTGAGACAAGCTAGGTGAATGACTCTCCTTAGTGAGTTTGATTTTGAAATCAAACATATCAAAGGAAAGGAGAATAGGGTGGCTAATTCCCTTAGTTGAAGTATGAAAATAGTTCACTTGAAAAATGTAAGCACCAGTGAATAAGACATCAAAGAGAGGGTAAAAAATGAAAAAGAAACAGATGCATTTTTCAAGACTGTGACATCATACCTAAAGCAAGAGTCCACAAGGCTAAATCATGAAGGCTATCAGATGATTAATGATGGCCTGCTGAATTACAAGGGCATATTGTATATTCCAAATTGTGATGGATTGAAGAGGTTCATAATGGATGAACTACACAAAATACCATATACTGGTCATCCTGGTTATCGGAAAATGATCACGACCACTAGGAAACTATTTTATTGGCCCATAATGAAAAATGACATAGCTAATTACTTAGCTAAGTGTCTAGAATGTCAACAAGTCAAAGCAGATAACTGACACCCAACAAGGCTGTTGCAGCCCCTACCATTTCCTAAATGGAAATGGGAAACCATATCCATGGATTTCATCACACAATTACTAAGATCAACCAAACAAAATGATACCATCATGGTATTTGTGGAAAAAATGAGCAAGGTTTCTCACTTATACTCGTCAAGTCAACTTGCAAGGCAATAAATATTGCCAACATTTTTATGAAAGAGATATTTAGATTGCATGGCATGCCTAAGGAAATTATATCTGACAGAGATAAAAAGTTTACTTCAAACTTTTGGAAGTCTCTGTTTGCTGGTTTTGAAGCAAAATTTCTCTTTAGTACAACCTATCACCCTCAAAATGATGGGAATACCAAGAGGGTAAACCAAGTATTAGAAGACATGTTGAGGATGCATGTAATGCATCAACCCAAGAAGTTGGAGGACTACCTACCATTGGTAGAATTTGCCTACAACAATGGCTATCAAGAGTCATTAAAAATGAGCCCTTTTGAAGCCCTCTATGGAAGGAAATGCAACATCCCAATCATCTGGAACAACCCAGTAGACGTATTTACAATGGGGCTAGATATGCTAAAGGAAACAAAACAACAAGTAATTTAGATCAGACAAAATCTGAAGACATCCCAGGATAGACAAAAGAGCTATGTAGACATGAAAATAACTCCTAGAGAGTTCACAACAGGGGATCATGTGTATCTTCAAGTTAGACCCAGGAAAATATCTTTGAGGATGGGATCTTGTGCCAAGATGGAACCTTAGTATTTTGGACCCTTTGAATTTTTTGATAGAGTGGGACCAGTAGCTTATTGGCTAACACTTCCTCCTACAGTGAAGGCACATAATGTTTTCTGTGTTTCTTTATTAAAGAAGTATATACATGATTCTAATCATATTATTGACTGGTATGTGATTCAGGTGGAACCCGAGGGAAAATTCCTTCCAGAACCTCAATGCATAATAGACAGGAAGGAATCCCCACTCAAGAATAGAACCATTGCACAGGTCAAGGTGCAGTGGAAAAAAATTGGCCCAGATGAGGCTACATGGGAAATGGAGGATGTCATGAGACATTCATATCCATTTTTGTTTACTTATGTACATACAAAGCACATTGACAGATAGAACATTAAGGACGATGTTCCTTTAAGGGAGAGGGGATTGTAATACCCATGTTTCCCCCAGTTTGTAAATATAACTATAACTGGCCAAGAGACTATGACAGACTAAATATGTGTGAATGTTTGATTTGATGACCCCTTGTATGAAAGGGTAAATGTATGAATTTTCCGTTATTAATAGAAATTTGATATGTGTTGTAAAACCACTGAAAGGGAGAAGTTTTCCAAGATAGACCATGGATTCTATGAGAGAGATGGTGAGAGGAAACCAAGAATGGTTGAGATGACCCTCACCAAACTAGTACCTACTGGGTGCATTTTCTCAACAGTCCTCTGACCCAGAAATGAATTACCAGTCAGGTTGGTAGTTGGAAGGCCATCCTTAAGAGTTAATGAGGATATGAGGTAGGGTACCCATTTGTAACTCTTCTAGGCCTGACCACGAATTGGTATTTAGACCCACAAAACCTTGTTGAGGAAGGAAACAAAGGAGGTGATTCGGGGACATAGACATATCTGTAAGATAATAGAGTAGAGAAAACACTCTCCCGAGAAGAGAAGAGAAGCATACTTCAACTCTGAAGTTGAGAGGAAAATCTGAGCAGTAAGCTCATTTTTGGTTGAAAGAAGCTACGTGAAAGGTTTGTCTACAAGCTGATAAACAAGGTTGATGAGTGACCGAGGAAGTACTCGTGCATATCTCCTTTCTTGGAGTAGAGAAAATGTGTTGCCAATTTCCTCTGGGAGGAGGAGAGTAACCTTCTTCCCTGATTTTCATGAAGAAAAGAGAAAGAATCTCCCTCAGAGCATCATGGTCTAGCTTGGGGGTGGATAGTGGTAAATCAAGTAGGAATGGATGTGCCTATGGTTGGGAGGAAATGGGCACCCATTTCAGCAGTTGCTTCACATTTTCTAGTTCTAATAAGTATTTTCATACTCTGTGTAATATATTGGATGTGATGATGAAATGTATGTGTTTATAATTCAGTCTTTCAGTATTTGAACAATTATTAGAAATTCTCTTTGGTTTTTGTAACTTTTATATCTATATGATCTTTGATTTATCTCAGTTTAGCTGCTAGAGAGTCATGGGATGTGAGTCCGCAGGAGAGTCGGGGTAGGAGTAACTAAAAATCCTAAGTCATGTTGATCCTTTGAATTCACCTTAGCGGGAATGTCAATTTCATCTCTGTGGGAGAAGGGCGTTTCCCCTTCAGACAAACCACCCATCTGACCGAGGGCTCATGCCCATGTCCTTAACCCATTTGTTGAAAAAGGGATTTGTGCTTAGCCCACAATATTTCCCAAAATACCCATGTAACTAGGGCCTAGGAACCCTGTGCTAGTTCGAAAGGAGCTAGCTTTTTTGACTTCGAGACTTCGGGACTTGTGACCCCACAATCCTTGAAAACAACCGAAGGCTAAAGTCACGAATTGATGAGAGTCTTTGATCTAGGGATCTAGTGTGGATCCCTCTCAGCTGTTAGATAGGACTTAGGAAGGGAAGCGTTAAGTGCTTCGGCGAAGTCCTACTTCGAGAGAATAGGAGTGGTCTAACGTCGAAACTCCCAAATGTCAGAGTCATGGATTAAATCGAGATCGTTGAAAATGGAGGGATACATGTCCATAGATCAATGGTTATCTGAAATTCTGGATATTTGGTGGTATAGGGATGCACAATTTTCACCGGATCTCTACAAGTAGGTGTAAATATTGGTCGTGGATGCTAGGTACACGTGGTGATAGATCTAGCATGGTCCAGAGGAAAATCCAAGAGATACACGCCAAACTCCTGAATGTTGAACTTACAAAGTGATGTGGAACTTCAATCTTCAAATCCTTCGGGATTCCTCCTAGGCGTTGATCTAAGAATCTCACCCTCGATTACCCAACCAACCAGGAACACATCGTGGAGCAACACATGGACCCTACTTGTCCCCTGTCTAAGGTTGTTCATCAAATTAGATTCGTCAGATGAGAGGGAATGTCGCAAGTGATCCCGTAGTCTGGAGACTTAGTACTCTGCAAGAACCTGGCCAAGAACCCGTCGAATGTGAAAACCTCCAAATTGCAAATGCCGAAATGAATCTCAGCCATTGGTAGGATGAGGACATTCGGCGCCAGATTAGAGAGTCCGAAGACTTATCTCTTCAGGGAATTCACGACATGAGGAGTTGGGAAGTTCTAAAGTTTGGAGTTGTGAAGTAACGAGATTCTTATATTTGTGGATCCACGTGGACTACTACTGACCATGAGATTGAAGGGATAGGAAGTTATTGGTCCAAGATGATGTGGCATGATGACATCATTCGATGTGACGTGGACCCACATTACACGTGTCACATGTCATTCGGATACGGGCGATTCATGGAACCTTTATGACTATTAGAGAATGACATGTGTCACCCCATAATGAGGACATGTGTCACCCCTTGACCCTCACTGTGTGTCAACTTCTGGTTCATGCCCATGTGGCCAACATAGATGGTGACGTGTCCGAGACTTTGAGAGTCTAGATAATTTCAGGAGTTTGAAATATTTGAGCGTAGTATGGCAGAGGAAGGTAAAAAAAGGATCATCGATCACCGAACGTCGAAAGTCCAATGACAATCACTGAAAACATAAAACGTTCAACGCTAAACACCGAACACCGATCGTCGAATATCTAAGGCCACATGGCGAGATTTTGGGACTTTGGGGATCAAAAAAAAAGAGTGTTCCATGCCGAATGATGAAGCCCCCTTTTTAACCGTAGTATCTAGGTGGAGGAAGTGGATTATTGATCCCCTCTTGTTCGAAAATATGGGAATTTGACAACACCGTTAGAACTCCCGAAGTCTGAGAGTTCGGAAGTGATGAAACCTTTGCTAAGCAGACTCTTAGCTCCCAGTTTTTAGGATGAGGTAACAAGGAGGACCCTGCTAGTTGGTTTAAGTGCGTAATGGAAGATGTAAACTTAGAGGGAGCAAAATAAGAGGGTTTTGTTTAGTAAGGGACCAAAAATGGACCAAGGAAAAACAAAAAAATTATTCCCAATCCCTAGAAAGGCTATTTAAGGGGTTGGGTGTGTTACAACTACCACATCGGTGGCCTATATGGTGGTCTCTAACCTCATGGTTGACGTATTTTGGTCTCCATTACATAGCCCCTTTTTTCATCTTTACGCCCTATCACTAGTCTATAAGTGCTACCTAACTAAAAACTCTATCTCTATCCTCTTGATACTGAAAGTCTAGATGGTGTTTAATGACCACCTCCCATGAATTCCTCCTCAAATAAGATATCCCTCTGAATGGACTCATGCAAAGTAAAGGGAATCAATATTCAACTTTCAATATGATGTTATAGTTTATCCCATACAAAAACTTGTTGACCCACAACTTCTATGTGTTCAGAGGTAGTGCATACCCTAATATTTCCATAAATATAGTCTCATACTCTAACATTGAATTGTTATCCTGTCTTAGGGAGTTGAAATCATTCAATTTCCTTTTAATGAAGTCCCGAGAGAGGTAACATTATCTAAAATTCTCCTCAAATAGTTCTCATGATATATTATATATATCCATACCCAAGTGTGATAATAAGGTCTTCCACCACAATAATGGATTTCCTTTCTGCTGGAAGATGCCCATATGCACCTTGAGATTAGAATTATAATATTTCATTGTAAATCACATGGCCATATTCTCAATCCATGCTTCAACTACCTCTCCATTAGTAGAGCCCCAAAATTATGGAAAATTAAATTTTTCTAGTTCCCTTTGACCATTAACTTTATGATGGTTTACTATCCCCTCCCTAAGAATGGATGCACCACTTTCTTCTTGGTTGATCCTATTAGTTAAAGCATGAGACATTCTTTGAAATGAATGCATCATTGACACAACCTCATTGAAAGTACATTTCTCTAAACATCTATTCTGGGAGGATATGGTGAAGGTGTAGGCTGCGGTGGAAGTTATGCACCATGGCCTCATATTTCCTACTTCCACATCTACCTCTTCTTCTATC
>JZKD02S0232448.1:0-12504 GCA_000966675.3 Picea glauca
TGACACCAACAGAGCTCAACCCTAATTGCATGAAATAGGCATCCATTGATTATATAGTGAACAAATAGGTCAAGGGAACTTGCCAGCAGAGGATCGAGCTTTATCGGGTTGTTAAGGCAGGGTAGCTTCTACACCAAGTCAAGTGGCTCACTCAGGGCCAAATTCAGCTGATGTTTCCTCACTTGATGTGTGAAATCAACGCAATGGAGACCATTTATTCCTAATGGGGGAGGACTTATCTAGGTGGATATTGGTGGCCACCCACCTATTCCAACTGGCTCCTCTTGACAATTTTTAGTTCAACATGTTCTTTTGTACTTATTTGTAATTGTGGGTGCAAGGTTGTCTAAATCCCTACACATATTCCAGGTAGAGACTAGTGGCCACCCACCTAATCCAACTGGATTACTTTGGAATTTTTCATGTCATCACATATTTATGTACTTCTAGGGCCATTTTGGGGCCCTAAACAATGTTTTTTTGGCTTGACATAGTCAAACTATAGACGGAGTTCGAACTGGCCCACTGATTATATGTTTGACATAGTCAAACATATAATCAGGGCATCTCAGTATTTACAGCTTCACACCATGGAAATTCTACATGTTATAGCATTATATAAATTACTATAAATCTCCATACAATGTTATAATATTCTATAAATTACTCAATTTTATGTATATGACGGAATTGTTCGGTGCATAATGTATATGACAGAAGTGTTTGGTGCAAAATGTATATCATGTAACAAGGTGGACATAAAAGTGTGAAACTCCGTAATTGTTCCGTGCAAAATGTATCAAGTTTTATAGCGTTATACAAATTACTATAAATCTTGGTACAATGTTATAATATTCTATAAATTACTGTCTCATGTATATGAAAGAATTGTTGGGTGCAAAATGCATATTAAAAAATGAAAAATGTATATTAAAAAATATTAAATATTTCATGTACTATCAAACTTAGATCCTTTGAACCTTTGTTCATGTACCAGACATTAATATTTTTTTATAAATTTCAAATAAAACTAATTCGGGAATACTAAATTCTGCATGCATACCACATGTACTGCAACTTGCAACCCATGCATTTACTCCCCTTCCAGCGTGGCAGCTTCCAGCGTGGCAGGACTACGCTGCCATGCAACACTTGTTTAATATAGAAGTTTTTAAAAGTGGCATGTTACAATTTTCAAATACCAATGTTGACTTTTGTTTATTAAAAAGTAAAGAAAAATATTGTTGTTACTTTTCAATTAATGCTTTGATTTTGATGTGATTAAATTCTATATATTTTGGTTTGTGTTCTCATTTTGATGTGACTAAATTTTGTTTTTCAAATATCAATGTTGACTTTTGTTTAGAAAAAAATATTGTTATCACTTTTCATTTAATGCTTTGATTTTTTTGTGACCAAATTCTATATATTTTTGTTTGTGTTCTCATTATGTGATTAAATTCTGCAATTTTCAAATATCAATGTTGACTTTTGTTTATTAAAAAGCAAAGAAAAATATTATTGTCACTTCTGAGTTAATGCTTTGATTTTTATGTCATCAAATTCTATATATTTTTTATTTAGTGTTTTTGTTTTGATGTGACTAAATTTTATATATTTTTGTTTTAGTATTTTAATGAAAATAATCATTTATTAATGACAATTTTTATAATTGTTTGAATTTCATAATTTTGCATTTACTTTTTCAATTTTTATATTTCGCCTTAAACTTATTTATTTTTTATATTTTTATTAATTTGATAAATTTTATATTACCATTTTTTTTAATGTTATGATTTCACATTTAGTTTTTAGATTTTTATATTTAACTTAAAATTTATTTATTTATTTTTGTTTAATATTTAGCTTAAAACTTATTTACTTTCTCCATTTTCTTTATAAAATATTCACTTGTTACATATTATAATTCTTTTATAATTTTATAGTAAATATTAAAATTTCAATGATTTGATTTATAATGGTGTTTATTACGTTGATAGGCGTAATAACCTCTTATAATCATGAAAGAGTCTTCCTACTAGATTCAAGCATATCCGGGAGTCGACAAAAATCTCTATTTAATAATTATAGAAATTCAAATTTTTCAAATTTTAGTGTTTCGGTTACGTAACTATTTTGGTTTAAGACGTCCATAATTGTGGAAACATTTTAGGATTGTTGTGAATGGTTTTCTAGATTTTTTGTGTGATTGATTTTTTCTAAGGGAACCGTGGAAGAACGGATGCAACAGATCTCAAGCATCGCACCGTGGCAGGATCTCTGAAATAGGCGTTGGCTAGAATTCCTAGCTAATTTGTAAGTTCAATATCTTGAAATTTTATTGTTCATATTGATGGGTATATTTATGTCTATTGTATAGTTTTCAATGTAAGGTAACTTGATGTATAACAAACAATGTTACATCTTGGATACATTAATGTGTTTTCCTTATTTATTTAATGTATCATGTATTGAATTAAAGTTTTTACAAATCCTTATATAAAATTTAGTTAATAGTATTTATAGATTTTATTTTTTTTATATTATAAATTATTTTTATTTTAAAATATCATATTTAATATTTTTATAAAATTTATAATTAATTTTATTATATAAACACTAAATATATAATGATTATATACTAAATAATTTTTTGTATATTTGTTTTTATCTTTTATATAGTTTATAGGAAAGAATAGTTAAAGACATTCATAATAATATATAAGTTATAATTTTTTTTAATTTTTTTTCCATTGAAATTGATAACATCTTGTTGATGTTAGTGGTAGTATGAGACACTTATTTCCACAGAGGTCTATGTGTCTAGATGTAATGTACAACATGAGATACAACAAAATCGTTCATTACAACAACATATAAGTCATTCTCATTCATTTAGAGTTCATGCACTTCAATAACACATGTAAATAACTCAGCACAAATAAAACGATTATCTTTAAACAAGAATAGTGCAACCGACTTCTTGGGACGGACGTTCCACCCAACCGTAGACTGACTATTCCAAATCTCAACAGGCAATCACCCTCAAGCTGAGGCTAACAATCCACAAAAGAGGGTGGTCACTCATAGTCCCCTCACAACTCATAAATCTCTCAACCCATCTGATATTCTCCTACATCTATCCTAACTTTTCCACCATCTCTCTTCCTCTTGACCTGCCCAACCTAAGGAATGCACCATTTGTTTATCAGGGATAACCCAAGGGATGTACCATCCATTTATCAGGGATAACCCAAAGGATGAACCATCTGTTTATCAGGGTTATCCCAAGAGATGTACCATCTATTTATCAGGGATAACCTAAGGAATGTGTCATTCATTTTTCAGGGTCTCTCTGGCATAGGTAGCTAGGAATATCTTAGTTGGGAACTCAAGGGAAACTACTGCTAGGAAAACTATGAGCGAAAAAAAAAAAAACACTTGTTTTTTAGTGCAACTCATGTAGGAGTTCAATCTTTCGGCCTGACAACTAGGATCTTCAGTTCTCCAGCTTCAAATCACTCCAATTACACTCCATACTTTTCCCTCTTCTAGCCACACCCACTCCAAACTCTCTCTTCCTCCCCAAACTGCTCGAACTATCGTTACTTTTGGATGTCTCCATCCATACATAATTCCTCTCTTTTTCTTTTCTTTCATGACTCATACTCTTCCCCAAGTTGGTTGCATGGAATTCCCATGTGCCCAATAACTTTGGGATGTGACCACTCACACCCACCCTCTTACATGTACTTAATGATTGGCTTTTGAAACACTCAATCAGAAATGGAAAGGTACATATACAATAACATATTTAGGAAAATGGGTTAAATCCATAAACATGGGTAATTCCCCCCATGGGATTCCTCTTGGATATTATCCTAGACACTCCCCTCTTTTGTGGATTAATTCAACCCCCATCTCTTGTTCATGTCCCCTTAGCAACCAACATCACATTTTATTATTAAAACATTGAAATACAATTCACATATTACATCGCTTGGCCGTAGCCACATATTATATATACAGAAGCATTAATCAAATTGGGATTATAATGGGGATGTTACATTCCCCCTCCCCTACAATTTTGCGTCGTCCTCTGTGCACACTATGCCGATATACATATATGAAAATTTAAATTAGAATTCTTAGAAATAATTTTTTTGTAATTTAACAACTCCAGCAACAACTACAACCAAAATGTCATGTTCCTCTCAACTCGTCGACCCAAGGAATGCATCATTCGTTTATTAGGTAATCCTAAGAAATGTACCAATTGTTTATTAGGTTTAACCCATAAAATGTACCATTCGTTTATCAAGGTCACCATCGCAATTGGCCAAGACTCTAAGATGCAATTTTGTAACTCTAGTTGCTCAAAACAGAGTCTTGCATTATGTCTTCTTCAAAACTGTAAAAAAATTATGGGTATTCTTCCCACATGTTTTCTCCACGTTCTTAGGTAGCATCTTCAGGACCGTAGAAGGTTCACTGAACCTTTCCCATCCCTATGGCTTTGTTCCTGAGCACTTTTCCTTTTTGGTCCAGTATGTGTACTAGTTCCACCCGAAAATCCCCTTTGTGGTTCACCTAGATCACATTCCAATCAATGACATGATTAGCATCATGTACATAGTTTTTAAGTAATGATACATGAAATATATTATTCACTCTCATGGATGCAGGAAAAGATAACATGTATGCAACTGGCCCTATCTTTTCTAATAATTCAAAAGGACCACAATATCTTGTTTCCAACTTTGGGCATCTTCCTAATCTTAACAAACTTCTCTTTTCCTTTACTTTCAAAAACACATGTTCTCCCACTTTAAAATCTTTGAAAACTCTATTCCTTTTTGCATAACTTTTCTGCCTATCCTAGGAATCCTTCAAATTCTGCTTAGTCCTTGCCATCTGATCTTCCATTTCTTTTAGCAATTCTGGCCCAACAACTGCTATGTTCATTGGATTATCTCAACTCACTCGGGTGTTACATTTCTTGCCATACAATACCTCAAATAGACTCATTTTAAAGGAGGTCGGATGCCCATTGTTGTAGGAAAACTCAACTAAATGGATATAATCTTCCCACTTCGATCCATCACATATATTCTAAGCATGTCCTCAATTATTATGTTAGTCTTTTTTGTTTTCCCATATGACTCTAGATGATACATTGTACTAATATTTAAGTTTGTTCAAAAGCCGTTGAACAAACCTGTCCAAAAATTGGAAGTAAACTTTGGATCTCTGTCTGAAACTATTGCCTTAGGAACTCCATGTAGCCTAGCAACTTCTCTCATATAAATATATGTGATATTTGTTGCCCAATGTGTAGTATTTACTGGAATGAAATGCGTTTCTTTAGTCAACTTATCCACCACCACCATGATGGAATCATCTTGCTTTACTGTTCTGGGAATCTTAGTGATAAAATCAACTAAGACAAATTCACACTTCCATTCTAGAATGTGAAATGGATGTAGAAAACCTACTAGGTCTCTATGTTCTATCTTTACTTTTTGACATTCTAGACATCTGGTTATGTAATTAGCCACTTCTTTCTTCATTCCTTCCCAAAAAAATTGGCTTTTTATTGCTGCAATTTTTTTCTGATATCCTAGGTTCTCGACATATGGCACATTGTGCATCTCTTTCAACACTGCATTTTTCAACTCATTGGAATTCGACACATACACCTTACCTTTGTACTTGAGAATTCCATCTTCTTTAAGTTCATAATAATTAAATTTATGCTGAAAATTTCCTTGTTGTAATGTCTCTTTTATTTTTAAGTAATTCTTATCTGAATTTGCTGATGCAATAACTTTGTCTTTCAGATCTGTCTTGTACATGCTAATGGATGCAATATGCACTTCATGAGATCTCTTACTGAGTGCATCGACCAATTGATTTTCCTTGCCCTTTATGTGATTAATTTTGAAGTCATATTCACTTAGAAATTCTATCCTTCTAGTTTTCTGAGGATTTAGTGTTGGTTGTCCAAACAAATGCTTTAGACCATGGTCGTCTGTCCTTAGCTCAAATTTCTTACCCATAAGGTAATTCCTCCACATTTTCAATGCATGTATAATCATTGCTAACTCCAAGTCATGGGTAGCATAATTCCTTTCATGCTCCTTTAATTTTTGGGACTCATAGCATACCACATGATCCTTTTGACTGAGGAATCCACCAAGCCCTTCCTTGCATGCATCAGTGCACAAAACAAAATATTTGTTTGGATCTACAATTTTCAATATTGGGTAACTTTTTAAAATTCTTTTCAATTATTGAAAACTCTCCTCACACTTGGAATTCCATTTGAACTTCACACCCTTGTTTTGCAAATAAGTGATTGGACTTGCAATCTTTGAAAAACCTTTTATGAATCTTCAATAATAACCAACAATACCCATGAATGATATGCCCTCTGTCACATTCTTTGGCATTGGCCATGCTCTAATGGCCTCTATATTCTCAGGATCCACTTCTATCCCTGTTGTTGATATTATATGCCCCAACTAGTGAATCTTCCTTTGATAAAAGATGCACTTACTTAGCTTAACATATAATTTACGCTCTCTTAAAACTTGTTACACCATTCTTAAATGTTGCTCATGTTACTCTTCTGATTTGGAATAGACAAGTATATAATTTGAGAACACAATCACAAACTTGCCTAGGTGCTCCATGAACACTCCATTCATCAAACACATAAAAATTGTTGGGAAATTTGATAGTCCAAATGCCACTACCATGAATTCATAATTCCCATATATTGTTCTAGATGTTGTCTTGTTGAAGTATTATTCCCTCATCCTTACTTGATGATAGCCTGATCTCAGGTCTATCTTTCAAAATATTCTCTCACCTTTCAATTGATCAAATAAATCATCAATTTTGGGTAAATGATACGTATTATTTATGGTAACCTTATTAAGTTGCCTGAAATGAATACATAGACTTAAGGTTCCATCCTTATTCTTCACAAACAGAACCAGGGCTCCCCAAGGCAACACAATTGGGCATATATACCCATTTTTTAACAGCTCTTCAAGCTGCATCTATAACTCCTTCAACTATGGTTTACCCATTCTGTGTGGTGTATTATATATTGTGGCAACTCCTGGAACCAAATCGATAGAGAAATCCTTGTAGCTTTGCACTTCCCTATGCAAAATTCTAATAGTGACAGGCTCTTTCCTATCTTTTCTTCCATTTGACTCTGTCTCAACATTCCCCATGCTGATATGTAGACCTTTGAACTCTTCCCCATGGATGTAAGACCCTTGAGCATATTCCATGACTTTAGTCCTCATATAATAACTAAATTCTTTATGTACCTCTAATTTTGCAAGCTTTTCATCCAACAAAATTTGTTAGGCTAAAATAATTAATAAGATACATGAAATTATGTACAATTTTGTTCCCATACTATATCATAATTATTTCTTTCATGAGTTCAATCGAAAATTTTCAACACTTAGATTATTTTTCCATCTATTCAGAATCACAGACTAACGGACTCAAAAAATCATAATTATTCCTTTCATAAGTCCATCGAAAAAGTCTCAACACTTAACCATTTTTCCACTTCGTCGCAGACTCACGGACTCAAAATAATTCCAACACTTAGTCATTTTTAATTTTGCAGACTCACAGATTCATGGAATCATAATAATTCCTAACAGTTAGTCATTTTTACCTTTTCATATTCAGATAATCAGGGACTTGCAGACTCACAGGCTCATAATAAGTCCCAACACTTAGTCATTTTTTCCTTTGCGGACTCGCAGACTCATGGACTTGTGGACTCAAGGACTCATAATAAATCCCAACACTTAGCTGTTCTTATCTTTGCAGACTCGTAGACTTACACTCATGGACTCATAATAATTCCCAACACTTAACCATTTTTGCCTCTGCGGACTCACAGACTCACAGACTTGAGGACTCACGGACTCAGGAACTCATAATAAGTTTAACAATTAACCATTATTATAGATCCCTTCCTCCATGTATATTCCACCATGGAAATACATGTCACCTGACACGTTCCCCCCCACGTCATGCTGACATCAACGTATGAAAAAATATTGATTTTTGTTTCCAATTTTGCCTATTTCCCAAAATTCCAAGAATGCTCAAATTCACCCCAAAAATGAAATTCCTTCTTGGGTCATCAATAGATCTCCGCGACTAAGATCAGTACAACCAAATCAATCCATGTACATAAACATTTGTTTGTTTCTTTTCAAACTCGACTCTTTCAATTCAAAATTGCCATTATTTAGTTGAAGGAACTTGGGGATTTTGCTCCATTTCATCCAATTTCATCATGGAACACCGTAAACATTTTGTCAAATGATTTGTAAATGAAATGTCCCTCTGTCAAATAGTTCACTTTCCAACTCTGTAATTTCACTTCCGTGCTCTGTTAAATGGCCCATGCAGGCTCAGTGTTGAAAAACTGGGCTCTAATACCACACTGTAACGTACCCAACCACCATGGCTGGTCACGCCATGAATTTTTTTTCTATGTATCAGATATGATACCATTTTATTAACGTAGCTAGAATAACAACTAGGAAACAATACATGTGGAATAAACATAACATGAAACTTCTGCTAATTAAATCCATTCTTTTGTTGTTATTCGTTTTCCCATATCCTACAACTACAATTTATAACATATTTAGCTACGGTAATAAACATAAAAATTATGCATCTAAAGCATGATAATAATGAACATGAGATACAACTAAATCATTCATTACAACACCTTATAATTCATTCTCATTCATGAAAAGTTCATGCAAAAAAATAACACCTATAAATAAATCAACACAAACAAAACACTTATCTTTAAATAAGAATCATACAACCGACTTCTTGGGATGGACGTTCCACCCTACCATAGAATTAATGTTCCAAATATCAACAACCAATCACCCACGAGATGAGGCTAGTAATTGAAAAAAGAGGGTGGTCACTAAAATTCCCACTACAGCTCATAAATATCTCAACCCAATAGATATTCTCCTACAACTATCCCAAATTTTTGACCAACTCTCTTCGTCTTGACCTGCCCAACCTAAGGAATGCACCATTCATTTATAAGGGATAACCCAAGGGATGTACCATTCATTTATCATGGATAACCCAAGGGATGAACCATCAATTTATCAGGGTTAACCCAATGGATGTACCATCCGTTTATCAGGGATAACCCAAGGAATGTGTCATTTTTTTATCAAGGTATTTCTAGCACATGTAGCTAGGAATATCTCAACTAGGAACTCAATGGAAACTGCTACTAGGAAAACTATCAACAAACCAAAAAAAACACTTGCTGTTTCAATACAACTCATGCATGATTTCACTCTTCCAGACTGTCAACCAGGATCTTTAGTTCTCCAGCTCCAAATCTCTCCAATTTCACTCAAGAAATTTTCCTCCTCTACCTGCACCCGCTCCAAACTCTCTCTTCCTCCCCAAACTGATCAAACTTCCATTACTTCTGTCTATCTCCATCCATACAAAATTACTCTCTTTTACTTACCTTTCTTGACTCACACTCTTCCCCAAGTTTATTGTACTCAATCCCCATGTGCCCAATAACTTTAGGATGTGACCACTCACACCCACATTCTTACATGAATTCAATGATTAGCTTTGGAAACACTAAATCATAAATTGGAAGGTTCATATACAATAACAGATTCAAGAAAACGGGTTAAATCCATAAAGATGGGTAGTACCCCCTAGGACCCCTCTTTTCCATTATCCTAGACACTCCACTGTTTTGTGGATTAATTCAGTCCCCATCTCTTTTCCATGTCCCCATAGGATATGACAACACATTTTATTATTAAAACTTTGAAATACAATTTGCATATTACATCGCTTGGTTGTAATCACATATTATATCTACATAAGTGTTAATCAAATTGGGGATTATAATGGGGATGTTACACTAGAAGTGTGGAGATCGTCTAATGCCATGTACTCTTGGATTTACTTTAGTTGAAGGAATTATTAAAGTAAATTGATTTTATTGATTAATTATGTAGTTAGTTAACTGAGTTATTTATGAAGCATGCTAAAAGTACTTAGCATGAAATATGTAATCTAAATATAAAGTGAGTGTGAGAAGTAATCTTAACCGTAGATCAATTTGGATATTCAAAATATATTGTAACTCATGATTATAAATCAAGGGTAGGAGAAGGAGGAAGACATATTCACACAAAGATATCAAAGAAGGACTTTTGCTAGTGTGGAGTCATTCAAGAGTGTAGAGGAAAAGAAGGACTTTTGTTGATACTTGGAAAGTGTTGAGGGAGTTGACACAAAGTATTTGATCATGAAGGACCATGGTTAAAGATATTGTATAGGTGAAGAAGGAAATTCATCTAGATATCATATAGGTCAAGGATAAGAGAGAAGAAAGGAACACATAGATGGGTTTCAACAGAAGAAATCCACATGAAAGATTCAGATTGTACAAATTTTTTCGTATGGAGTTTTCATACATATCCATGGGTCACAGAGTAGATAGTCAAAAAAATCTGCAAGTCTCAGGGATGAAAGTCATGAATATCGGTGGGTCAAAAAAAATATTGTCATGGATGTCTATAAAAGTGTACCGGAATTAATTGTACAATAGGTCATCCCTTGCCATCTTAGTGTGCGGTTGTATTTCTATTAGTGGGCCATTATCCATGTTACGAGAGCCCTAATTTTATCATAACAAAATGATTCTCAACACTATTTTTCCCTTAGGGGTTTTTCCATGGGTATTTACCCAAAATTATGGTCTTCGTGTGTTCTTGATTTGGTTTCCAAGTTTATGCTTCTGCTGCATGATATTGAGTTGAATATTTCAGTAGTGTATTATTGTTTTTGTGATCTTCTAATCTGATTGTAGTAAGGAAATCACTAGATAACAAAGTACTAAGGTGATAGAGTAAGAATAATGTCAATATGGTATCGAAACATACCTAGGGTTGAAATAAAATTTAACATGATATTAGAGCTCATTCTCTAAAGGGAAGCTAGATCCGTACAAGAGCAGTTTTCTAGAAACAAGTTATTTCTAGGGAAGTTTATCAGGTTTTAGGGATGGCAACAACATCATTGAGAGTTGAAAACAAATTGTATGGAACATACAACTTCCTATCTTGGAAAATAAGAGTTACTTTGGCATTGAAGGAGTATGACCTTTGGGAGTTATTGGATAAAGAAATTACTCCACCGACAGATCCGAAATATTTAGATTCTCACAACAAGAAGGACATTGAAGTAGAAAGAGTCATCCAAGATTCTATGAAGGATCATATAATCCCTTATCTAAATGAAAAGAATACAACCAAATATAAGTTTGATGCCTTGGAAAGATTATTCCAAAGAAATAACATGAATAAGAAGATGATCTTAAAGAATAAACTCGAATCGATTCAGATGTCTAGATCAAATAATGTTTCCATCTACCTTGTGAGGATCACACAGGTGCATGATGAACTTACATCCATAGGGGAGAAAAAAAAGGATGTAGAGCTCATGAATGTGGCATTTAATGGTCTTCCCAAGTCATGGGAACCATTTTTCAAAGGATTTTGTGCTCAAGAGAATATCCAAGATTGGCAAAGACTTTGGGATGATTGCATCCAGGAAGAGACTCGAGAAGATTCTAAGAGCAACAAGTAGGAAGATGAAGAGGAGGAGAACCTGGCCCTTTTCATTAAGACAAGGAAGGGCAAAGGAAAGGGTTCCAACAAGAAGGGTAACAATAAGGAGTCAATATCAAAACCAGGAAATAAGGACTTGAGTAAAATCCAGTGCTTCCACTACTATATATTGAAAAATTTGTGATGACTACTTGCGCCGAAAGTAACCTTTCGTCGCAAAATTGAAGATAAAGAGTTGAATTTTCAATTTTTTTTTTATAAATCCAACCCGCGTTCGTTGCGCTTGAGACAAAACCATATTTACGTTGCAAGAGTGATGAACGTGAAGATAGCGGACTCTTGTCTCTCCTGTGATGAAATTTGGCTACTTTCGCAAGAGTGACGATTCAGTGATGACCGTTACACTATTTGAAAAAGTCAACATTGACTGTTACACTATTTGACAAAGTCAACATTGACTTGGTCAATGTTTTTCACTCTTGGGACAAAAAAAAATATCTATAAATATTTTTCAAATTAGAAATGTTGTGACATTCTAATTGCTATAACAACGACGATTCAGAAAGGGTGTTTTTGTGGAGAAGAATGTCGCAGAATCTTAGAAGTGGGAAAAAAAGTAAAGTGGGTGAAAAGGGTGATGGTAGATGTTATTTCCCTTGCAAAAATGTTGCACTACACGTCTTGTAAGAATTTTAATAGCAACAACTACAAAACATTGTAGGAAATATGAGCACATTGATGGGGGATCAAATGAATATCGTCCCATGGTAATTAGATATATATTCATTATCTATTTTTATATTGTCAATTT
>JZKD02S0232459.1:35127-52279 GCA_000966675.3 Picea glauca
GTGTTTCCTCTTAAGAAGTTACAGGTTCAAATCTAGAGGGGGGTAGGGTATGTATACCTTCTTAGACTTTACCAGTTAAATCGCTGGGCGAAGGGGGTCAAACAAGGGGGTCTCATACACCAATTTTGTGTGTTGGCTTGACCGTGACCTTAAAAATAGATTATTATTATTATTATATAAAAAAATAAGTTTAATTTTATTTTTAAATTTTTTTAATATATAATATTGTTTTTTCCCATCCATTTTTATGTATTTGTATTTATAATTTCATATATATAAAGTTAATTTTATTTTTATTTTTAATTATTTAAAAAATAATAATATATAATATTGGTATTCCTCACTTATTTCTTATGTATTTATATTTAGTTAAAATTTTTAGTTGTTTCCGGCACTAGTATTTGTGTTCCCAACATGTTTTGGTTTTTTGGATATTTTTTGGGATATTTGCTCGAAATCCAGCAAGTGATTGTTGGATCTGCAGATATGCGTGGTTATTTCTGTATAATTCAAGTGCCCCAGGGTTTTTCAGCAAGCTGAATCCATTTTACATTCAAAAATACAATTTAAACAACATAAAATTATGATTTCGTACAGATTTAAGTGGCTTGATTCAAGTGAAAAAGACCAAAACTTAAAACAATGCCCTAAGATAATAACATTCTCACTTGAAACTCAGAATATATGGATCAGTGAAAAAACTGTATTTTTCCATATATAAAAGGCCAAAACTTAAAACAACCCCTTAAGATACTGCATTCTCACTTGGAACACATAATATATGAATGAGTAAAAAACTGTATTTCTCCATATATATATATATATATATATATATATATATATATGGATGTATAGTTTTTTACTCGAGAAATACAGTTTTTTACCCATTCATATATTATGTGTTCCAAGTGAGAATGACAGTTTTTTACCCATTCATATATTATGTGTTCCAAGTGAGAATGATAATATTTTAGGGGGTTGTTTTAAGTTTTGGCCTTTTTCATCTAAATCTCGTCACTTAAATCTATAGGAAATCACAATTTAAAAAAAAAAATCTCAACATCTTTTACAGCATTTTCAATTCAATTCTTTACTTCTTCAAATTTGACAAAATTTGACTTAAAAAAAAAAAAAATCATAAAACATGGTAGCTAAATCAAAAACATATCCATAAAATATATTTCCAAAATATTATATTTATAACTCACATTAGGATGCATGATGAATAATGAATAGTACAAATAGCATGATTCCATGAAAACTCAACCCCAGACTTTCAGTCCATTCTTTGGCAACTGCTATATATATGTTACATCAAGCATAATCAAATGTATTGGTATATATATATGTTACATCAAGCATAATCATATATATATATATTAATTACATCAAGCAGAATAAAATGTTTTGGTCTTATTGTATGTTATAATTTATAATTATGTATGTATTGGTATATATATATATATATGTTACATCAAGCATAATCATATATATATTTTAATTACATCAAGCAGAATCAAATGTTTTGGTATTATTGTATGTTATAATTTATAATTATGTATGTGAGATCAAGTAGAATCAAATGTATGTATTGGCAGAATCAAATGTATTGGTATTGGTATTGGTGTAGTATTGGCAGAATAAAATGTATTGGTATTGGTATTAGTGTAGGGTATAATTTATAAGTATAAGATTTATGGATTTATTAAATATTAAGAAGGATTAAAATAAAAATAAATTATTATTTTAAAGAGATTTAGGGTTAAGATAAATTTATTTTAATTTTTTAATATTATAATAATTTAAAAAAAAAAACAAAAAAAAAATCCTACCTTCTTCTAAGGTTCCAGATGTTCAGAACTCTGTTTCTTCAAATTAATGTATGTTTTTCAAAGTTATATAGTGTTTAAGCAGTTTTTATAAAGATATATTCAGGTCTGATAAACATAGCAGTCCAAGCAAACTTACATTCTCTACTACAATAATTCTAGAAATTGTCAGACTGGAAACCTCATTTTGTAATACTTATTTTTGCTTGCTGTTTGCCTCACACAGCACCTATTAATATATGCTAAGTTCAATTTTGATAAAAAATAAATAAAATAATATATACTAAATTCAATTTTGACCCCAGAAAAAATAAAAATTGGTGGATATTTTTTAGTTTTATGTTATTACTACTACCCAAATACCCAGCACCCAAACACTGAGATCTGTTTGGCCTTTGGCTGTAAGAGTTGTTACACCTATACCCAGCACCCAAACATTGAGATCCTTTTGGCCTTTGGCTGTAAGAGTTGTTACACCTAGCTTCTCTTGGTGCAACTATCTCCAACCTGATAAAGAATCAATCAGTGTGGATCTCCAATCTGATAAAGAATCAATCAGTGTGAAGTTAACGTCCCTGTACACCAATTTGTTTCTCTAAATTTTTAAAACATTCCGGATACAGATATAAAGTCATTCTAATGTTCCAGGAATTCCCTGATAAACCAATAGTTTTTTCGAAGTAAAATAAATTTCCAATCCGAACTGTACTAATGTTTTTTGTATTTTTATCGGATAATCCCCTGATAAACCAATAGTCTTTTCCAAGTAAAACAAATTGCCAATCTGAACTGTGCTAATGTTTTTCTATTTTTATTGGATAATTTTTTATCACGGATTCTTAGTTTAAGACACAGACCTCAAGATCCAATAACCGAAATACCATTACCATTGCAAGTCGGGGGCAAAACATCACCCATAAACCAGCAGCTGTATTTATGAAACACTGGCTTTCGTAATATATGAATATATTGCATCATATATAGCAATCCCCACAACATGCATGGAAGAAAAATAAAAATAAAAGCCCACGATAATACCACTTAAAACTCATTTAATTTTGTGAAAAAAACACCCATGAACTTACCGATGCAATATTCTCCTGCAGTGCACTGTGTGTCGAGCCGCCCACCGAAATCAGACCGAACAGTACCCAGATGGCCGCCGATCCTCTGCAAGCGACGCCGGGCAACTTCGAGGCCATTCTCATTCTCCATCATCAAAAACAAAATCTAAATACAACACGGAATTCGGCTAAGAAAAACAGTCCAAGGGATTTCGGCTGCTGAACGAGCGAACTCAGTTGTTCAGAGGCCGCGATTTCGATTCACAGGCGCTCTTTAAGAAACGGATGAAGATAATTTCAAGCGAAAAAGGAACGGAAGGAAAAGAAAGAAAGGAACCCTTGATTCGGTTGTATGGTTGTGGAACAATTCAATCCAAAAAATCCTCCGCATCCCACGCAGGCGGGCCAGATAAGAAGGGTGACATGGCGCAATTCGTTTTTCATGGGGCATTTAATTAAACATTACAATGTTCAGTTTTCTAAAATTAACCGACCGGGAAAGATCCAAATTCTGAAGGAAGGTCGAGCACGGCGCCAGTGATGATATCATTCTGAATGATTCAGAGTTGTTGGAAAGGGAAATTTCTGTTACGGATTGAGACAAATAGTGTGGATGGAGCATTAGGACCATTATTTGATTTGAATCGTCATCTTCAGCTCTTCAAAGTTGACGTGTGGTGCGCAACTCGTTCCAGATAAATTTATGAATTTCTAGAAGGTATCTCTGTCCGAAAATTTATAAATTTCTAGAAGGTATCTCCGGGTACAGCAGACTTTTAAGGTTCAATAACAGTTGGCGACTTTGAAGAGCAGTTTCCACGGCCCACGCCTATTCCGAAACCATCAGTCAAAAGCTTATAATTGAGCAATAAATATATATGAAGATACCTATTACTTGTGTCTTGACTTTATTATATTATAATACTGATCTTCAACACGATATGATTATGATTTATTAATATTTTTATAATTTTATTTTATCAAAATATAAAATGAAATTAATTATTTTAATGTTTTCCTATATTTATGAAAAAAATATATTGCTTCTATATGACAACTTATCATATTTCTCAATTAAATCTATTCAATTTTCTTACCTATGTCAATGTCCTTAAAAAAATCATAATCAATATTTACTCACTATTTTATTTATTTTATGAGAATTTATCCTCAGTGGGTCTAATAGTTAAGAACATGTGTTTCCTTTTAAGAGGTTAGAACATGTGTTTCCTCTTAAGAGGTTACAGGTTCAAATCCAGAGGGGGTAGGGTATGTATACCTTAGTAGACTTTACCAATCAAAATCGTTGGGCGGAGGGAGGTCCCTTGTCCCACAAACAAGGGGGTCTCATACATCAAATTTGGTGTGTTGGCTTGGCCGTGACCTTAAAAATAGATTATTATTATTATTATCATATTTTTCAATTACATCTATTCAATTTTATTACCTCTAGCAATGACCTTAAAAAATCATAATCAATATCCACTCACTATTTTATTTATTTTGTTGGTCTTGGTCAAACATTCAAGAAGGGAAGGATGGAGATATATAATAGGAATTGACCCGACTCTTGTTGACATAGAATCAGTTAAATATCTAACAATATTGATAATAGACAATTGAGTTATCTATCCTCTACTCTTTTAGTCTTACATATTTAATGGTGCCAAAATGTTTTAGATTTTATTCAATATCCAACTTCAATATGCAATTTATGGAGATTTGTCTTTATTTTTTTTATTTTTATTTTTTTTAATTGATAATAATAATAAGATAGTTTTGATCTTCTAACTCTACTCTTTTAGTCTCACATATTTAATGGTGTCAAAATGTTTTATATCTTATTCAATATCCAACTTCAATATGCAATTTATGGGGATTTGTGTTTATCTTTGAAATATCTATTTTTTTTTTAATTGATAATAATAATAAGATAGTTTTGATCTTCTAACTCTACTCTTTTAGTCTCACATATTTAATGGTGCCAAAATGTTTTAAATCTTATTCAATATCCAACTTCAATATGAAATTTATGAGGATTTGTGTTTATCTTTGAAATATTTTTTTTTTTTTTAATTAATAATAATAATAAGATAATTTTTATCTTTTAATTTTAGTTTTATTGATTTTTTTTTTACTCATTAAACTCTCCCACCATCCCTCAATGGTTTAAACAAAAAACTTATTATNAAATAAAATAATATATACTAAATTCAATTTTGACCCCAGAAAAAATAAAAATTGGTGGATATTTTTTAGTTTTATGTTATTACTACTACCCAAATACCCAGCACCCAAACACTGAGATCTGTTTGGCCTTTGGCTGTAAGAGTTGTTACACCTATACCCAGCACCCAAACATTGAGATCCTTTTGGCCTTTGGCTGTAAGAGTTGTTACACCTAGCTTCTCTTGGTGCAACTATCTCCAACCTGATAAAGAATCAATCAGTGTGGATCTCCAATCTGATAAAGAATCAATCAGTGTGAAGTTAACGTCCCTGTACACCAATTTGTTTCTCTAAATTTTTAAAACATTCCGGATACAGATATAAAGTCATTCTAATGTTCCAGGAATTCCCTGATAAACCAATAGTTTTTTCGAAGTAAAATAAATTTCCAATCCGAACTGTACTAATGTTTTTTGTATTTTTATCGGATAATCCCCTGATAAACCAATAGTCTTTTCCAAGTAAAACAAATTGCCAATCTGAACTGTGCTAATGTTTTTCTATTTTTATTGGATAATTTTTTATCACGGATTCTTAGTTTAAGACACAGACCTCAAGATCCAATAACCGAAATACCATTACCATTGCAAGTCGGGGGCAAAACATCACCCATAAACCAGCAGCTGTATTTATGAAACACTGGCTTTCGTAATATATGAATATATTGCATCATATATAGCAATCCCCACAACATGCATGGAAGAAAAATAAAAATAAAAGCCCACGATAATACCACTTAAAACTCATTTAATTTTGTGAAAAAAACACCCATGAACTTACCGATGCAATATTCTCCTGCAGTGCACTGTGTGTCGAGCCGCCCACCGAAATCAGACCGAACAGTACCCAGATGGCCGCCGATCCTCTGCAAGCGACGCCGGGCAACTTCGAGGCCATTCTCATTCTCCATCATCAAAAACAAAATCTAAATACAACACGGAATTCGGCTAAGAAAAACAGTCCAAGGGATTTCGGCTGCTGAGCGAGCGAACTCTGTTGTTCAGAGGCCGCGATTTCGATTCGCAGGCGCTCTTTAAGAAACGGATGAAGATAATTTCAAGCGAAAAAAGGAACGGAAGGAAAAGAAAGAAAGGAACCCTTGATTCGGTTGTATGGTTGTGGAACAATTCAATCCAAAAAATCCTCCGCATCCCACGCAGGCGGGCCGGATGAGAAGGGTGACATGGCACAATTCGTTTTTCATGGGGCATTTAATTAAACATCACAATGTTCGGTTTTCTAAAATTAGCCGACCGGGAAAGATCCAAATTCTGAAGGAAGGTCGAGCACGGCGCCGGTGATGATATAATTTTGAATGATTCAGAGTTGTTGGAAAGGGAAATTTCTGTTACGGATTGAGACAAATAGTGTGGATGGAGCATGAGGACCATTATTTGATTTGAATCGTCATCTTCAGCTCTTCAAAGTTGACGTGTGGTGCGCAACTCGTTCCAGATAAATTTATGAATTTCTAGAAGGTATCTTTGTCCGAAAATTTATAAATTTCTAGAAGGTATCTCCGGGTACAGTAGACTTTTAAGGTTCAATAACAGTTGGCGACTTTGAAGAGCAGTTTCCACGGCCCACGCCTATTCCGAAACCATCAGTCAAAAGCTTATAATTGAGCAATAAACATATATGAAGATACCTATTACTTGTGTCTTGACTTTATTATATTATAATACTGATCTTCAACACGATATGATTATGATTTATTAATATTTTTATAATTTTATTTTATCAAAATATAAAATGAAATTAATTATTTTAATGTTTTCCTATATTTATGAAAAAAATATATTGCTTCTATATGACAACTTATCATATTTCTCAATTAAATCTATTCAATTTTCTTACCTATGTCAATGTCCTTAAAAAAATCATAATCAATATTTACTCACTATTTTATTTATTTTATGAGAATTTATCCTCAGTGGGTCTAATAGTTAAGAACATGTGTTTCCTTTTAAGAGGTTAGAACATGTGTTTCCTCTTAAGAGGTTACAGGTTCAAATCCAGAGGGGGTAGGGTATGTATACCTTAGTAGACTTTACCAATCAAAATCGTTGGGCGGAGGGAGGTCCCTTGTCCCACAAACAAGGGGGTCTCATACATCAAATTTGGTGTGTTGGCTTGGCCGTGACCTTAAAAATAGATTATTATTATTATTATCATATTTTTCAATTACATCTATTCAATTTTATTACCTCTAGCAATGACCTTAAAAAATCATAATCAATATCCACTCACTATTTTATTTATTTTGTTGGTCTTGGTCAAACATTCAAGAAGGGAAGGATGGAGATATATAATAGGAATTGACCCGACTCTTGTTGACATAGAATCAGTTAAATATCTAACAATATTGATAATAGACAATTGAGTTATCTATCCTCTACTCTTTTAGTCTTACATATTTAATGGTGCCAAAATGTTTTAGATTTTATTCAATATCCAACTTCAATATGCAATTTATGGAGATTTGTCTTTATTTTTTTTATTTTTATTTTTTTTAATTGATAATAATAATAAGATAGTTTTGATCTTCTAACTCTACTCTTTTAGTCTCACATATTTAATGGTGTCAAAATGTTTTATATCTTATTCAATATCCAACTTCAATATGCAATTTATGGGGATTTGTGTTTATCTTTGAAATATCTATTTTTTTTTTAATTGATAATAATAATAAGATAGTTTTGATCTTCTAACTCTACTCTTTTAGTCTCACATATTTAATGGTGCCAAAATGTTTTAAATCTTATTCAATATCCAACTTCAATATGAAATTTATGAGGATTTGTGTTTATCTTTGAAATATTTTTTTTTTTTTTAATTAATAATAATAATAAGATAATTTTTATCTTTTAATTTTAGTTTTATTGATTTTTTTTTTACTCATTAAACTCTCCCACCATCCCTCAATGGTTTAAACAAAAAACTTATTATNTAACCAAAAAACTTATTATTGTTTTAAGTAAGAAAATATTCCAACCTATTTTGAGCTTTGAATGGATCTTATTAATGTGTGAAGTAATAATAGGAAACCTCACATTCTTTATATAATTAATTTGTAAGTGTATTTTAAATACTTAATCATAACTTTGAGAAACTCTCCGAGCACTTATTTCCCCTTATTCTGAAAATGTTACTCAAAGAGATCTCTTGATCTCTAACCCATCTAACTTAAATTTTCAATATTTTTCCATAACAATTCACAAGTTTTCATGTTTGCTTAAAAAAACTTTAAAAAATACCCTTATATTTATGACATTGTTCATCATAAACAATGATCGCCCTATATATTCTAATATCGCTATTTGTGATGCAAAGTTCACTTGTGCTTTACATATTGATCACTGCAACATGTTTGTTAAACATATATTAATCTTTATTTGTAAACATTTTTCAACTAATAAAGAAAATACAAGGTGTGGATTTTGAAATAATAATTCTTAGTTATCATCGAATTTAAAATTATTATTTATTGGTTTATGTTGGGTTGTTGTACACTTATCTTCTTATTTTTATTGCGTATTGAGTAATGAAAAAAACTTTTTAAATGCAATTTGACAATGCATACTTATTTTAAGTATTTAAGATGTGTTTATTTTTATAGCTTTGTGTTGGAGATATTACATACTCATTTAGGTAATTATTTTCATAAGGTTGATAATTCAGAGTTGAGAAGGCTTCTTTAGATGAGAGTATTCTTTCTAGAGAATATTCCCCTACAAAATAGGGCGCTCCTCTTCAGTTCAAAGTCAGTTACACTTAGTTACACTTAGTTAGACTAGTGGAAGTCACTTATGCATGGAAACCTTGGTTTTATCACCAGTAATTGCATGTGTTTCTCTCACTTCCACAAGTGTGACTCAGTTGATGATTGCATGGATCACTTAACTAGGACTAAGCGACAAATTACTTTGGTTTTTGTCAGTGAGTATCTAGATCTCTCTAGATCACTACTTATCCATGTAGAGTATATTATGTGTAATTAAAACATACTTACCAACTAGATTTCTCGTTTTTGGGGGGTAAGTTTTTTACCCCATTTTTAAAAACGGTGCCACCACTAGCACCCCCTCCCTTTTTAGGTGTTTTTTTGATATTTTAAATTTTTTGATACATAAAGTTTCCACATTTTTTTTTTAAATGATTGTATTTTCATTTATTTTCAAATTGTTCAATTTTTTTTTCTCAACGTTTTTTTCATCTATTTTCAAACTTTTCTATTTTTTTTTGTTAAATGGTGTTTTTAATCATATTTTCATGCTTCATCCAATGTTAAAAATGTTGTACACCATTTTTTTTTTAATTAAGATTTTTCATATAATTATGTGTCCTTAATTAATTTATGGTTCTATACTTTTTAAATATAATGGAAAATATCATTTTTAACACATTTTTTTACCTTTACTTCAATACATAGAAAATAATTGTAGTTAAATAACACTATTTTAAAATATTTAGCAAAAAAATATAATTCATTTTATTTTTGGAGCAATTAAAAACTAAAAAAAAATAAGAAAACAAAAAGAATTGAAATTTAAAAAAACAAACAAACAAACAAACAAACAACATTTTAAAAACAAATTTATATTAAAAAAAATCATTGAAGAAAACCCTAAAAAACTAAAAAGGAAAATAAAACCATAAAATTATATATATATATATATATATATATATATAAAGTAAGAGAAAATGAGAAAAAATTAAGAAAAAGGTAAAAAAAAATTATAGCCCAATTTTGTTTTTTTGTAAGTTAGAGAATTGTATTAAAGGGATCTTGCATAGTAAAAAAAATACAGTTGTCAACTTAAACATGTAGTGAGGTGGCTGCATCGCTCAAGTGGGAAACCAATGCAACCATCTATCAATCCATGACATAGTTTGAAAACTAAGTGCCTATATGTCAAACCATGACATAGTTCGAAAGCTAAATGCCACGCAAAGTTGAAACGAAAGAGGAAAACCACAACGACATTGACAAAAAATGACATTGGAAAACTTGAGACACCAGTCGTCAGTTTGAACTAGGATCCAAATAGGTTTGGTTCCCTCTTGTATTTGTCGTTGGCACCATGGTCGTGGCCATTATCCATGGAGTCGGAGTTGTGTGAAGAAGAGAAAAAATCAACGCCTCAAGGCGTTCCTCTCAACATTATTGTAGCTCGTATCTGAACAATAAATCCGCCATGTCGTGTTGAACCTCAAAGATTGGGTCATGGATGATTGCAATTGCATTCTGAAGCTCCAAATGTTCATCGCAATGTGCACAGGGAGGCTGAGGCGAAGGTGAAGGGGAGGTGGAGATGAAGGTGGAAGTAGGGGTGACGGTGGAAGCATAGAGGTCGGGCGGGAAGGTGGCAACTGGGTCGAAGACACTTCCTCGCTGAGTTCATGTGCGTAACCAAGCAAATTTCTTGAATTTTTGAACCATTCAACCATGCATGCCTAGGGGGAGAACATAGGAGGAAGGTCGAAGGTGGACGAGTGAGTAGAGGGAGGTTGCAGGTTTGGTTTATGGCAACGAATACGCCCCTAAGAATTATACCAGTCATACCCTCTCTTCGACTTGCCTCGTTGCCTCGACATCAGGAGGATGCAGAGGAGAGGAGGGGCAAGAAAATTCAATGAGACGAGAGGGACACAATGGAGAAGGGATTGAATGTCATGGCAGAAGCTTATAAGTGCAGGAGACGAAATGTAAGAGTGAACAGGATAACCCACCGCCGAGAGATATAGTCGGGGCGCTTGTTTGCATGACGAAACCTGCTAGAGTACCATCCCATTGAAATAACGTCGCTTATGTGGAGGAGTTGCATCGTCATAACGTCACCTGTGTGGGGGAGTTGGTGCATGTACTCTGCTCGGAGAATGAATTGCCTCGATTTAACTCCCGTCATAAATAGCTCGTGGTGTTGTATGGGTGGCAAGACACATGATTGGATGGTGCCAAGTGTATGCCTGCCAGGGTTGTGGGCACTATCTTTGCGATGAAACCTCGTCCAGGGAGTGATCAACGTTGAGAGCTTGGTCCATGCATGCACTTACAATGGGGTGATCCGGAAGGGAAGCAAGATTACAACAAAAGTCCCCTTCCTTCAAGTCGACTGCGAAATTTGCCAGTTTGTCCGCAACTTGATTTGTGTTTCTTCGAACATGGGAGGGAATGATCACCAGATGTGGTTGAAGCATAGTTTTGATATGAACCAATGCATTGATTAGTCTCTAGCTCAGAGAGACCCATTCCGGATCCACTCCATTGAGGAGGTGTGAGAGGAGGTTAATAATGATCTGTGAATCCCCTTCCACGATGAGAAGCTTGAGACCTTTATCAAGGGTCGCTTCGAGGCCTTTGAGCAGGCCCAAAGTTCGGCTACGTTGTTGGTGTTGTGCCCCAAGTTCCTTGCGATTAGAAGAAGGGTATCTCTTTTTTTGTTACATATAGAAGCTTCAAAACCTGCTAGGCCCGGATTTCCTTTGGATGCACCATCAAAGTTGATTTTGAAGTACCCTTCCATCGGAGGCTGCCACTGGGAGGGACTTTCTTGGCTTAAGAGTCTGAGAGCGATCTTGGGAGGGGTGAGGGTAAGTCTAAGTTGCCAAGCGGTAAGAATGAGTTGCTCTTGAGGAGGGAAGGTCATGTCAAAGTCCGTCTAGGGGTGTAATTTGATTGCTTCCTTGATGTTAAGCTGAATTTTTGACCAAATTGCTTGCCATCCGAGGGGAGTTCATTTGAAGATGTGACAATTCCTCTCTTTCCACAACTGCCATAGAATGAATCTAGGAAGAAGTTGCCACACATGATTGAGGATGGGAGAGTGAAAGATTGAGTTTCTCCATGCTTCAATGGTTTACCTAAGGATGGTGCGGTTTTTGTCCGATGCTCTCATGATGATGGCGCACTGACCCCAAATCTGCGAACTAAAGGGACAAAAGTTGAGGAGGTGATTTTGAGTTTCCTCCTCGTTGCAGCATAGAGGACACCGAGAAGGTCCTATGAATCCCCTTTTTGTTAAATTGTCCCAAGTGAGAATGTTATGGTGCGCAAACAACCAGAGAAAGGTGTTGATCTTGGGCCTGAGATGGGCTCCCCATATTTTATCCCAGACCAGATCTTTTGGGAGGGAGTCGAGTCTTGCGCTGAGATAGTAGGCTTATTTGAGGTTGAAGGTACCCGTCGTGGAGTGACTCCATTTGAGGATGTCCTTCCCCTGTTGGAATTGAATCTTTATAAAGTTGACTTTTTCTGACCAAGGCTGAAGAATCACCTGAGGGGGAATATTAAGGTCATCATGGGAAGATTTCCAACTGCGCCAGGTGTCCCACATTTTATTCTTATTACAGTAATATGAAACCTTAATAAGTCTCGCGCTTTCTAATTGAGGTTTATATTTGATCACTATAGGATCCTAGTTGAGGACAAGTAGTTGTTGTTGGGAGTCATTCCGGAAGGAGGCGTAGTTACCATCTTGTATTTCCCAGAAAGCGTGGTCCATTATTACCCCATTTTTTTCCTTGGTTGTGTTTCAAATTAAAGTCCTTGGACAGTGTCCATTCCATTTGATTAGATTCTCCTCCAAAGTGGTGGATGTGTATTTCCTTCTACATAAGCGCACCCAGAGGTCTGTGGGATGCTTTAAACATCGCCACCAGATTTTTGTGCTTAAGACCTTGTTGAGAGTTGACAGATCGGTTAGTCCTATTCCTCCCACGTGCTTTGGCCTACAGGTTTTTATCCAACTTACCAGAGCCCATTTGCGTCCTTCTTTGGTGCCCTACCATAAGAAGTTCCTCTGTAGGTTTCAGATGGCCTTTAGAATGAAGCTTGGAGCTGCAAGGGCTAAAAAGGAGTAAACGGGGAGGGCTTGAAGTACAGACTTAAGGAGAATCAACCGACCAGGGAGATTAAGGGAGCGGAAGGTCTAAGAGGATAGCTTTTTCCTAAGATTAGACATGATATCATCCCAAGAGTTATTACTCAAAGCTTTATCAATTAGTGGAATGCTGAGATACTTGGATGGAAGCGAGCTTTGGGTGAACCCCAAGAGCTGAGTGATAAGGAGTTGCACTGAGAGGGGCATGTTGAAGAAGAAGATTTGAGATTTGGCATGATTGATGTCCATGTCAGAGGCTTCACATAACGTTTGGATGATGGAGTGGATGTGGGTGGCTTCCAGAACTGTGGGGAGCCCCATCATTAGGGTGTCGTCCACGAATTGACTGTGGGAGATGGGTGGAGAGAGGCCATCCAGGGAAACACCCGAGAGTGTATGATTGGATATGGAGACTTTGATTGAGTGACTGAGACCCTCTACCATAATGATAAAAAGAAAGGGCGGGAGTGGATCACCTTGTCTGATGCCTCTAGAGGGGGAGAAGGGTCTGGAAGGAACTCCATTGACCAAGATGGATAAAAGGGAAGAAGAAGTGAGATTAACGATCCAAGAGACCCATCAATGGTCAAAGCTAAAGGAAAGAAGGGTGGCTTTCATATAGTCCCAACTGAGTTTGTCAAAAGATTTAGAGAGATCAAGTTTAAGGAGCATATCTAGAGATTTAGTGGTTTGGAGAGAATGAATCACCTCATGTGCTGAAATGATACCGTCCAAGATCTGCCTACCCCCCACATAACCAAATTGTTCCTGGGAGATGATAATAAAAAAAGAATGATCTTGAGGCGCTTGGCAATAACCTTTGTGAGGAGTTTGTAGATCACATTGTAGAGTTCTATCGGTCTGAACTGTTTCGGATGAGTGACTTTTTCCTCTTTTGGGATAAGGGTGAGGAAAGTGGCATTGAGAGCCAGTAGAACCTTTCCAGACCTCCTTGAATCCTCAATAATTTCCCAAACTTCCTCTCTAATCATAGCCCAGTAGTGGTGAAAGTAATCGACAATGAATTCGTCGGGCCGAGGGGATTTTCCAATGGGCGTATCTTTGAGGGCTTGATCCACTTCTTCCTGAATGATTGGCTGCATTAAAGACTCGTTTTGTTCTCCAGTGACATTCTTCAGAATGTGCTTCGTGATGTTGTCTATGGCTTGAGTGCGGTCAATTGGGGGTTTAGAAAGAATCTTCCTGTAATAAGAGAGTATCTCATGTTCTATGTCTTCGTGTCGCTGTAGTTCTATGCCTTGGTCCGTGGAGAGGTGAGAGATGCGGTTAATGTGCCATCATTGAAGCATCGATCTATGGAAGAACTTGCAATTTTTCTCCCCCTCTTTGATCCACTGCATGCGTTATTTTTGTCTCTAGAGGATTTCTTCATGTGCCCGTCGCTCAACCATCTGCTTATTTAGGATAGCCTCATGTTCTTTTAGAGGGTCAGTGAGGCCCCATTGCCTTATTTGTTGTTGGAGGATCTGTATTTGTTGGTTCAGGAACTCTTGGGCTTGGAAGATGTTCCCAAAGGTGGATTTATTCCATCTTTTTAAGAGCTTCTTGAGATTTTTTAACTTCTACTAGAATTTGTACATGGGAGTGCCTCTAGGATCAGTAGCTTCGTGCCACCATTCTTCAATGTTTGCTTGGAAATCCGGGTGAGTTAACCATAATTTTTCGAAGCGAAAGGGATTCTTTCCTGGCATTCCACTAATATCCATTCTGAGAAGAATTGGCCAGTGGTTCGATCTTGGTGCATCTATCACTGAGGCATGCCAAGTGAGACCTTCCATCATGAAAGGTTTAAAGATGAGGAATCTGTGAAGACGATAGGAGACCTGTTGGGCGACGGATCTTCTTTTTTACTAGGTAAAGGGTCCATTTGTCGTCTCCATGTCAATAAGGCCTAGCGTATCAATGATGCCTTGGAAGTGTGCATTGTCGATGTCCAGTCTACGAGTGCCCCCTCTTTTTTCCTCCACGTCACATATCATGTTGAAATCTCACCCCAGGATCCAATGTTGATTTTCTATGTGATTGGTGATCCATTCCAGGTGATGGAGAAAGTATGCCTTGTCTCTTTGAGTGGTTGATCCATACACATTTGATAAAAATTCGGGTTTGTTCGATCCAATGATCTTGTAGGAGGCTGAGATGGTCCATTTGGATGTTAGAAAACCGTCCATGAGGATAGTGGAAGGGTTCCAAAGTATGGCAAGGCCCCCTGTCATACCAATCGCATCGATTTCTATGACTCTTGCTTGCTTCCATCATTTTGTGAGAATTTGAATAGCTTCGTCTCCAGCGCATTTCGTTTCTTGTAAAAAGATAATATTTGGATGATCTTTCATGATCCTTTCCCGTAACATGCATTGCTTGATATGTCCATTGAGACCACTGATGTTCCATGAGAGAAGATTCATGATGAGGGTGAGGTTTGGAGAGGGGGGAAGTTGTCCGAGATCTGTCCTAAGTTTACCAGGAAGTGGTCTATTTCTTGGATGAGTTGTTGTTTTGGTTTTCTGCCCCTTTTCTTCTCATATTTTTTGGGTTTGCATTGGTCTTTCAGAAGCCCTCATTGGATTCCTAGACTGGACTTATCTCTGGCTGATTTTCCCACCGAAGAGTTAAGGAAAACTTTGTGCACTTTGCGTAACTGGTCTGGTGGGATTGTGTAAAGCTCTTGTTTCATGTAGGCCTTTTCCAGATGTACCGGGTCAATTCTTGCCAGGTCTTGGTATTCACGTTCGATGTCAGGGTCCCCAATGTCCATTCCTAGAGTGGTTGGCAGAGCAGTATCCGAGGGAATGATCAAAGGATCTTGGTTCTGAGGTGGAAGATCCATTGATTTACCTTTGGAGTTCAAGGAGGGAGTTAATTCAGGTGGAGAAGTCGAGGGGTTGAGATGATTCTCCGAGATATGTTGTAGGGCTTCAAAGGAGTTGTTGGTAGAGGAGCTAGATGGGGCAGGAGGGGTTGCTTTTCTTGCTGGTTACCTGCGACAGCCAGTGACTTGAGTGCAACTGTCCTTGGCTTTGTTAGAAGCTGCATGATCTTCCTTGCTAGCACTATTAAGAGGGCATTCCTACAACAAAACGATATGTGCTCTTAGTCTAGGGTTTGGGACCATTCCTCATCATGATATTCCAGAGTTATGGTGCCAGGAAAGGGTTTGGAAATATTAAGATAAACATATATATGAGCGTAGGCGGTGTACCTTCTTTGTTTTGTGGCTTCTGAAGCTTTGACGTAGAGTCCAATCGTGTTGTCGATGCTTGCTATGATTTCCTCCAACCAGAATTCTTGGGGTAAGGAGTAGAGTCGTAACTAGACTGGAGCATGTGTGAAGTCTTCCTTCTCTGGACTTAACTTTTCTCTCCAGAAACGAAGGAAAATCCATGTCGAGTTGTAGAAGTATGGGCCTCCCTCAAATATTTTGTCGTGGTCTTCTAGATTATGTAAGATGATGGTAAAGAAGCCTTTGGAGCCGAGTTGTAAATCATAGTGACCTTTGGGTTTCCACCAGTGTTGAATCCATTTCACTAGGTCCCTTTCCGAGGGCCAAAGACCTAGACATTTTCCTATCAGTGCGTAATCTCACATGTATTGCTTTTGGTCTTCTAATCTGGGTGTATTTATCACGTATTTGGGGGTCATAGGCACCTGCAGGATGCATTTTCCAGGTTCCCAAGTGCGAGTCGCTTTTGCATGGTTTGGGTCTAGATCTACTTCCATGGGTTTCTCTTTCAGTGAGTCTTCTTCCCATAACATATTTCTCAGTTTTGCTGGTGGTTCGAAAGGCGGTCTCTTGAAGAGCCCGCTGCCCAGATCAGGAGTGACGACCTTGCTGTAAGAGGGACCTTGGGGCCCCCCTTCCGCGACATCCATGGAAAAACCAAGATGACGATCAAAAGCTCGAAGATAGAGTGTTGAATAGAAACCCTAGAAGTCATCTGTTGCAGAGTTCAAAAAATATTTTTTCTTTTTTCTTTTTTATAGCCCAAAAAAACTTTTAAAAGGTGAAAAAAAACCCCAAAAATTAAAAACATATATACAAAAACCCCAAATTAAAAAACTTAAAATAAAAATTTTAATACAAAAAAAAAAAATACGTTAAAAAATCTTAAAATTACAACAAAAA
>JZKD02S0232459.1:54508-70173 GCA_000966675.3 Picea glauca
CTTTCTCTTTATTTATTTTTTAATGTAAATTTAAGAAAAAATAAATTAGTAAATAAATTTTCAAGTGACCATTTAGGATCCAATTTTGAGTTTTTTTATTTGTGTAGGGATTTGTTGTCAAGGCCACCATTTCAATTAGTTCGTAATTAACTACAATTTTAACGTTTGGAAAACACATTTTGCTTTAGGTAGCGTCACATTTTTATTTAGGTGTTGATTTTAAGGTTTTTCTAAGCGACTATTTTATGTTTTAAGGCCATGTTTGAAAAAAGTTGTAATTTTGACTCGGTTAGAAAAATTGGTGCTACCAGTAGCACACGTTTTTTATTTGGGGGTTGATTTTAAAGTTTTTTTGAGCAACCATTTGATCCTTTAAGCCCATGTTTGAAAACCATTGCAATTTTGACCTAGATACAAAAAATGGTGCTACCGGTAGCACCACTTTTTGATTTGGGGGTTGATTTTAAAGTTTTTTTGAGAAACCATTTGATCCTTTAAGCCCATGCTTGCAAAAAGTTGTAATTTTGACCCGGTTACAAAAAAATGGTGCTACCGGTAGCACCACTTTTTGATTTGGGGGTTGATTTTCATGTTTTTTTATGCAAAAATATGGGTTTTAAGGGCTAGAGTTCTCATTTTGAGGTCACAGTTCTCATTAAGTTGGGAACTTTGTTTTAATCATTCTATCATTAGTGATTACAATTCTATTGATTATTTTATCTCATCTTTTCTCTCCTTCTCTCAATTTGCAAGCTTTGTACAAATTGTTGTTAGCTAGATTCTTTGTGTAGGTTTCACCACAATTCTACATGGTATCAAAGCCCACGGGTTGCTAGGAGCAAGGCACACATGTATCTTATTTGTAGGTCCAAAAGGGAGATGCAGTAAAAAAATATGGATTATTCGTTGGCAATACTTCTCACACCTCATAACTTGATCTAGATTATTTTGAGCATGAAATGAGACCGGAGATATAACAAAGAAATATACAGAGATATTGCAAGAGAGACAGTAATATAACATAGATATATCAGATATATAACAAGAGACACAGATATATAGTAATACACAATTTCTATTAATGAGGGAAATATACAGAACTGTAAAATACAAAGTGAATGAACTCGCTAGAATGGTGGCAACTTATCTCTGAGAAGAGATGTGACAGCTATGCTCATTCGCAAGAAGATGATGATGATGATTACCATGAGGTTCTAAAGACATTTTTAAAATAAATAAAATACAAAACCCTAACCCCAGAAGATGAAAATCCAAAAGGTTTGTGGGCCCCGATGGGGTTAGTTGATATGTCAACTTTCCGAGGGTGTAACTTTTGCATACGATCTTCATTTGGGGTGTTTGATACCTTGTCAGAAAGGTCTATCCGAGAAGTACAAATTCCATTGGGGATATAACATTCCATTGGAAACCCATGCCCCCCAAAAAGTCCCCCAAAAAATTGGTTTAGGACCTCAAAACAACCCTGAAAGTTTGGGACTAGAAAAACTATAAAAAATTTCCAAAATGGAAAATTGTTCTTTGATCCAGTGGAATAGGTGGGTGGCCACCGATATCCATCTGGACCAATCCTCTCTCCTTAGGAAGCGATGGTCTCCATTGCGTTGATTTCCCTGGCAGATGGGGAAGCATTTGTTGAATCTAAACCTTGGTGAGATGTTTTCCTTCCTAGAGAAGTTGTGTTGCTTGGCTCGTGGAAGGTTATTGTGAACCTGATGTTGGAGGGGTTGGACATTTTTAACCAGTCTCACTCCATGAGATGATTGTGTGCAGAAGGAATATTTTTTATTTGCTTCAATATTGTCGACCTATTTCTGCTGGATAAAAGGGGCTTGAACCGAGGCCGTAGTGGTCACAGTGTCCTTCTATTCACCTTCTTCCCAAATCATGAAGAAGCTAAAATTTGTCGTATGAGAGACGACTTTGTTACATTGTTTTTTCGGAACTACCTCTGGTATCCTGTAGAGTTCATCCTCCAGAGTAACAATGACACTACGATGTTGAGACTCATAAACAACATGGATCTTCCACATATATGGAATAACATCACATACATCTAGCGGGGTAACATCGCACAATACCTCATCCTTGAAGGGCTTGATGTCGCAGGACATGCAACACTGTTGGCTGACATGAAGATCTCATCTCTAGCGAAGCCACTTGATGTTGTATGGTTGCGGGTGTGGTGTTGTTGGAAATTCCAACTGTTTGACAACCTTTGCTGAGATGAGGTTCTTTTGGCTTATGCTATCAATAATGAAATGAAACGGGGTCCCATTTACCCACATCTGTGAATGGAATAGGTGCTCCCCCTCTTCAGGATCTGTTGGTTCTTTTGGTTGGATCGTTGTGGTTGCGACAGTGGCAGTGGGGTCTACGTTGATGATCTGTCTCCTTCCATTATTTTCTAAATCATATTTTGAATCAGGTTTCAACTCTTTTTCTTTGATCTCAGCCACCAATGACTATTTTGAGCGACATTCATCATTGTTGTGCCAGGGGATTTTGTAGAAACCACACCACTTTCCAGTGTCCTTCTTCGTCTTTCCGTTGCCCTTCATTTCCTATGGCTTGGAATGGTTTTTTGGAGGCTGGTTTTCATAGCCGTCTTTACCATACTTTGGTTGTTGAGGATTTGCAAACCCGAACTCTTGTTTGTTCTGGTTCTTAAATTCCTGCTCGATTTTGACAACATATCGATAAGCAACTCCCAACGATGAGATGTACGAAAACTCCATTTTGGTTTGGATGTACTTGTGTAGAGCCTCATGGTATTTCAAAAACAAATGCCACTCAAAATATTTGATACCTAGCTTGGTGTGCAAGGTATGGAAGGTATCGGTGAACTTTAGCACTACTTGGCCCCTCTCTTGATGCATCGTGGTCCATCTCATGTGTTGGTCTTCATAGTTGCCAAGAGGGTAATATTTTTCCTTGATGACATATACAAAATATTCCCAAGTGGTTTTGGCCTCGAACATTCTAGACTCCTTTGTGGAAATTTTCTCACAACAAGTTTCCCACCAATGTTTGACGTGGGGGAGAGCCTTAAGGAGAGTGAAGGTGATCTTTTCCCCGTCGGAAAAATTGTGCATAGAGAAATAACCTTTTAGCATATTCAACCATTTTTCCAAAGCATCCACATTTATTTGACCTTCAAATACAGGAATATCAAAATTAACGTGTACCTTGAAAGGAGTAGTGCCTCCAAAGTGGTTACTTGATGAAGACACATCTTTTGGTATCGACAGAAATTGAAGGATTTGGGAAAAATTCTCCATCATTTCGTCCCTCTGTCACGTGAGAGCTTGCTCGAGCAATAGATTAATAGAATCTTATGATCCATCGTTTCTCTTTTCTTCTGCCATGGGGGGTTTCTTAGGCATGCGAGAGCGATTGTCCTCAAGAGAGACAAGCTCGAGACCCAAGTTTCTATACTTGGACCTCGTTAGGGACATGCACTGAAAAAAAATGACCAAGAGCAACCTGCTCTGATACCACTGATCCGTATTATTTTGAGCACAAAATGAGAGCGGAGATATAACAAATAAATATACAGAGATATTTCAAGAGATCCAATAATATAACAAAGATATATCAAATATATAACAAGAGGCACAAATTATATACAGTAATACACAATTTCTATTAATGAGCGAAATGTACAGAACTGTAAAATACAAAATGAATGAACTCGCTATAATGGTGGCATTTTATCTATGAGAAGAGATGTGACGACTATGCTCATTCACAATAATATGATGATGATTATAATGAGGCTCTAAAGGCATTTTTAAAATAAATAAAATCCAAAACCCTAACCCTGGAAGAGGAAAATCCAAAAGGTTTGCGGACCTCGATGGGGATAGTTGATACATCAACTTCTTGAGGGCGTAAATTTTGCATATGATATTCGTTTGGGGCGTTTTATACCTCGTCGGAAAGGTCCATCCGATAAGTACAACTTTTGTAGAGAGACACAACATGTTAATGTTGACTCCTAACCCCCAAAAGTCCAAAAAAACGTCGTTTAGGGCCTCAAAACAACCCCAAAAGTTTGGGACTTGAAAAACTATAAAAAATTGCCAAAATAGAAAATTGTTCTTTGAGCTAATGGAATAGGTGGGTGGCCACATATATCCATTTGGATCATAACTGCTTCGAGTGGAAGCTAAAAATTTTGCATCAACTCAGATGTAGAGGATTTTACTAGATTACCATGGCTATAGAGGTTGAGCCAACCTCTTCTATCGAGAAGAACAAGTATCTCAACTGCATGGATGAGGCTTACGTCCTCCTTTGTGTGTCTATGTCCCCTGAGCTTTTGTTTCACATTGAAGCTTGTACCACACCAGATGATATTTGGACAAAGTTGGAGGATCTCTTTGGAAAACAACATGAAATGAAAGGCCATATGCTCGAGGTTGAACTAAATTCCTTAGATCCAAGGACTTTTGACAACATCTAGGACTTGTTTACGAAGTTCAAGTCCCTTCTCCTTCATCTAAAGGGATTTGGAATAGACAAATCCACTCAATACAATGATTTAATCCTTTCTATCTTAGCAAAACTTGGTCCAGATTATGTTGTTTTCGTCTCATCATTTCATACAAATAGATTCACTTCAGGAGCGGCCTAGAAAATGCGGACATTGGATCAATTTATTGAATCCCTCACGCATGAGAAAGATAAGTTCATGAAAATGGGGATAATCTGTTGAGATTTGGGTACCTTGGAAAGTGGTCCCCTTGTGTTTGTGTGTCTATAAACATAAAGGGGGAGATTATTACCCTTATACCTTTACTTTATGTTCTAATTTCACATTGACTTAGGAGACTTAAGTCATAAAGTGAAATTTGTCACTTAAGTCATAAAGTGATAATTAATTCACAAGTGGGTGAATTAATAGACATAAATCAAACTATGGAAACTTAAGTAAAGTGGGTTTCTAGGTGAGATTTATGAGAAGTGATCTCACCCATTGATTAGACTTGGCTAGATATAATCTAAGCCATTAATCTTTTAGGTTTTTCCAAAGAGAAGCTAAAGGAGGGAAAAGGGTAAGGATGAGATTCATTTTTCTCACTTGAGAGATTTGAGTGAAGATAGGAAGAGAGGAAGAGAGAAGAAGGGTTTGGAGAAGGCAAAGGAGGCACACTAGTGGAGGAGGGCACAAGCTACCTAGATGAGGCATTCATGGAGGCCATGTGCATGAGGTAGAGGAGAGGGCACACCTTGCGTATGGGGGGCACAAGTCTAGCTTGGATGGACTCTTGAGGGTGAACAAGATAAAGGAGGAGCGCTTCCAGAGGGAGGAGGCGCATTGGCTTGTGAGAGGGAGATTTCTAGAGTTTGGCACATTCACTAGAGGTTGGCACCTTTGCTTCTGTGTTGGTGCTTTTGTTAGAGGAGGGGCACACTTGGTAGTAGTGCGCACCAAGCCAAGGATAGGAGGAGCACTTGGTAAGAGGGCGCAAGGTCCAAGACAAAGGAAAAGGAAAAGGAAAGAGACAAGGAAAAGGGAAAAAGGCTTAGCAAAGGAAGGAGGGCACACCAAGGAAAAGGGTGCCTTAGTTCAAGGGCTAGCAGACACATCTACAAGGAACTCCAAAGCATCCTGAGTTGGGTTGTTATTGTACCAGGTTCACTTGTATTTATTTCCTTGTTTTACAATTGATTTGAGATCTCCAATATATATCTATCTCTCTTACTGGTTTTCCCCATGGGGTTTTTTTCAGGGTCATGTTGACCAAAAATATCATGTGTTCATTTTTCATGTTTGCTTAGTATTTTCAGTGGTTGGTTATTAAATATCCTAGAGGTGTGTTTGATGTTTATCCTTATAACAAGAGGCATTAAAGAGCATCAAACCAAATATTTGTGGGTAGCTTTTGAGAGGAAAAGTTCAGATTTAGTGGGTTTTTTTGAACAACAAGAATGTTGTCCTAAAAAAACAAGTAAAATAGTTTGAAAGTACCCAAACATAGGGCCCAACAAGAGGTCAAGTGACAGGTCTATTGGGAAGCCCATAGAACCTCATAAAATATTCATAATTAAGGGACCCAATGCTCAAGCACTTGGTGTGCATGAAAGAAGCAACACTTCCAATTCAAAGTTCAAGCAAAAAGGCAAGGGAAAGGAACATGCAGAGTCAAATAAGGAAGGGTACTCCAAACCCTTCGATGATTCCTCAGGCTCCAAAGGTGGAAAATGAAAGAAAGGGAAGACCAAATGCAATTATTGCAACCGTGGTTATCATCCCAAGTCTACATACATGAAGAATCAGATTGAGTAGATGGTGTAGATTCTTCATAAGAATAACCTTGGGGATCGCATTCCCGAAGTTGCCAAAAAGAAGCCGGAAGATCAAGCCAAATGAGGTAACTCTCATGCATTGATTTTCATTAACTCTTCTCCTAATGCATGGATCTTATATTTAGGGACATCCCACCATATGGAAGCAAAAAATAACGTTTTATCTTCTATTTTTGCATGCATGGGTCTTCCTATCCTCATGGGAGATGATACCCGAATTGAGGTAATTAGTCAAGGGAGAGTAGAACTCCGACACAAAATTTTTGAGAGTGTCTTGCATGTTCCAAAACTCTTCATGAATCTACTCTCCATTTATCAGATAACACATTCTGGTACAAGAAAAAGGGTGGAGTTCACACCTGGTTCCATAACCATATCTGATATTCATGATAACTCCATGATTGTCGTTGGTGAGGTAAACCACCAATCTCATTTGTATACATTTAGTAAATTTGTTGCTAAATTTGATTCTAATTTACTACTGACACATGATGATAATACTAGTAGATTATAGCACGAGAGATTCGACCATCTGAACTTCAAATACATGCATCAACTATGAAAACATGATATGGTCACCAGTTTTCCCAACATTCACCTTTTAAAAGGATTTTGTCAAGGATGCATTCTTGGCAAACATCCTCAAGAGAAGTTTGATAAAGGGAAGGCCTGGAGGGCCTCCTCTCCTTTGGAGCTCATCTATAATGATCTGATGGGACTCTTTCTTCATTCATCCATCAACAAAGAGAGGTACATGCTTACATATATTGAAAATTTCTCACAATACACTTGGGTATATTCTCTCATGCAGAAGTATAAGGTTTTTAAGCATCTCAGAGAATTCAAAGAACATACAGAGACTTAGTCTTGGAGAAATATTAAAATCCTCTACACAAAAAATGGGGGTGACTACATGAACCGATATGTTCAACATATTTTTTCAGAGGCGGGTATACAGTTGCAACGCACAATACCTTACACTCTGTGACAGAACGAAGTAGTCGAGAGGAAGAAAATATCCCTCAATGAGATGGCCACTTGCATGTTGCATGCAAGATCTCTACCTCCCAATCTTTGGGATGAGGAACTTATTTGTGCCAACTACATTCAGAAAAAATATCCTCACATTTCTATCAAGGATCGAAATCCTTTTGAGGCATGGAGCAAAAAAAATTCAGAAGTCACCCACTTCTGAATATTTAGATCATGTGCATGGGCCCACATACCCTATGAAAAGAGGAAAGCATTAGATCCATAGAGTACCGTATGCATATTTGTGGGATATCCAGATGGTGTGAAGGGTTACAGGTTGCTTGATCCCTCTACTGACAAGATCATCATTGAGTGCAGTGTTCAGTCTGAGGAAACTCCCTTGCATGCATCATCGAAGCCACATATAGATACCCCTGCACCATTGCCTGCACTAGACATCAGTGATGATGAGTCCAATCACTCATATCATGGTTCATATTTGAGCTCTGAATCTGATTCATAAGATGATAAGCATGTCGATGATGAGCATGCAAATTTTGAGCCACCACAAATGCCCAAGTAAGAATAGTCCACCCTACAAGCAACAGGAAACCTTGTGGAGGATCCATTGGATTAAAGGAGAATGAGGTCTTAGTTTGAAAATCCTCCTCATGCACTCAAAGATACTGAGCCAATTATTCCCATGCATTTATATATGGTGTTAGCTTCATACTCGTAGACCTATGCAGAGGTTGTAGGGAATCCCTTCTGGGAAGCCACTATGTAGGAGGTGTATAATTCTCTCCTTGAGAACCAGACTTAGGATCTGGTTCTACTTCCTTTAGACAAGAATATTTTCAGATGCATATGGGTCTACAAAACTAGGAAGGCAAAAAACAAATAGGTGAGAAGGTATAAGGTAAGACTAGTTTCCAAAGGTGTTTAGTAGATTCATGTGATAGACTATGATGAGACCTTTTCTCCTGTAGAAAAGATGAACTCTATCTGATTGGCCCTTTCCATTGCGACAACCAGGGGGTGGGAATTTCACCAGATGGATGTGAAGAAGCAACCGCGAGGGTTATTTAAAAACTCATCTTTAATGTGCCAACTAAAAAAGTCCCTCTATGGCCTCAAGCAGGTCCCTAGAGCATGGTACGCGAATATGGATGCCCACTTGCTTTCTCAACATTTTTTCAAATGCAAATCAGATCCAAACATCTACATGCTGAGAAACTCATAATCCTTGCTGATCTTAGTTCTTTATGTTGATGACCTCCTGGTCATAGGAAGTTCTCCCTCAACCATTGTTGTGGTTAAAGACATTCTGCACGACAAGTTCTCTATGACAGACATGGGTCCACTGCACTATTTCCTTGGGATCGAGATCAGTCAGAATTATTCAATCATTAATCTATCTCAGAATATGTATGCTCGAGATCCCTTGGTTAGATTCCACATGACCGACTGCAAGTTGGTAGACACACCCTTTCTGTCTGGATACATCTTGAGGATGGCAGGGATACACTAATGGTGGACAACACCTTGTATCGAAAATTTGTGGGGAGCCTTATCTATCTCTCCCACACTTGGCTAGATCTCTCATATACAATAGGGGAAGTTTCCAGGTACATGCAAGAGCCACATGAGCTACACTGGAAGGCTTCCAAGCGCATCCTTAGATATGTTTAGGGAACCACAGGTTATGGGATCCACTATGCAAGAGATTGTGCATTGGATCTCTTGGGATTCACTAATTCTGATTGCACTGGCGTTAACATAGATCGCAAGTCCTCTTCTGGGTACGTGCTTAGTTTGGATTTCGGTCCCATTTGTTGGTCGAGAAAAAAATAGTCTGCTATTGCTCTATTATCAGTAGAGGTTGAGTATAGAGGAGCGATCAACATCACTATTCATGCACTTTGGCTTCATAACTTTCCTCACTGAGCTTGGCATCCAGTTTCATTGCCCGACTATCATTTGGTGTGACAATTAGAGTAGTCTCAAGTTTTGCAGAGACCCAGTGCATCAACAACGGACCAAACATATCGAGATCCATATGCATTACATCAGAGAGTTGTTACACGATAGGATCATCTATTTGCAGTACTTTCCATCTGTCGAATAGACTGCAAACATCTTTACCAAGACATTTACTAAGAAAAAGTTATACCTTTTGCGCGATCCTGTTGGAGTGAAGGACACAATTGCTTAGCAATTTCCTTTCTTCCTTCTTCTTTTTTGATGCATTATACTTTGCGCGGGGAGGGGGGGGTGTGTGTTTCCCATGAGTTTTTCCCTCATTCCTCTATTTTTCAATGTTTCATTCTTAGTTGCATTGTACAATGGATACCTAACATGGCCTTGGTTGTCGGGATCCATTCATCATTTACACCCTAGTAGAGTTTAGGGGGGGTGTTGGAGATATTACACATTCAACTAGGTAATTCTTTTTCTGAAGTTGTTAGTTCAATATTGAGAACGCTTCCTTAGATGAGAATATTCTATCTAGACAATATTTCCCTACAAAATAGGGCGTTCCTATTCAGTTTAGAGTCATTTACACTCAATAAGACTAGTGGAAGTCACTCATGTATGGAAATCTCAGTTTTATCATCAACAATTGCATGTGTTTCTCTCACTTCCACACATGTGACTCAATTAATTGATGATTGCATGGATCGGTTAACTATGACTAGGTGGAAAATTACTTCGATTTTTGTCAGTGAGTGTCTAGATCTCTCTAGATCACTACTATGTCAAATTTACTTAGCCATGTAGAGTATATCATGTGTAATTAATCATTCTCTCATTAGCGAATACAAATCTATTGATTCTTTTCTCTCATCTCTTCTCTCCTCCTCTCAATTTGCAAGCTTTGTACGAATTGTTGTTAGCTAGATTCTCTATGTAGGTTTCACCACAATTCTACACTCCCTTCATTTAGTATTTGGAAAAATGTGGAGCATTTGTAGAATTCTCTCCCTTTAGTATTGATGGATGTAGGATGTTGATTTTACTTTTGAATGATACTCTACCTTTACTTGGAAGTCAAACATTGAATGATATCTCTTCAACACTTAATCTACTCGATGTTTGTTTTTATATATGTGCAAGATGGAGAAAGGCATTGGAATTTAAGGCAGTGCCATTCTTTTTATCATAGCAAATTCCAATATTTAGCAAATATGTTGAAGGATTATATCTTAAGTTTTAGGATTCACTCTTATAAAGAAATGCATGGCTATTAGAAATATAACGGTTGGTTGTATAGTGACTATGTGAAAAATCATGGTTGGTTTATTAGAAAATATTTTCACGTGGAAAGTTGAGTAAAGACAACACTATCTATATAGGGGCAACAAGCGTGGGGTGAGTATCCATGATCCTAGAGGAAGACAGGTTATCTATTATGTATTGGGGCTTGGAAATATCCCAAACAATATCATGGAGCCTTCTTCGTTATCACATGGTCTCATCATTGCCAAGGAAGAAGGTATTAGAACCCTGATAGAGCTAGGAGATTCCATGTTGGTTATTAAAGCAGTGACAGATCAAACTAGTCCAGGGGGGAACAAATTGAGATCACTCATCTGTAGCATCAAAAGAATCATTCCCTATTTTGACAAAGTGTATTTTTATCACATTAAATGGGAGTTGAATGGTGAAGCAGATCATTGTGCCAAGGTGGCCTCATCCCTTGATCCTAGTTCCTTAATAAAAAATGGGGTTTCAAGATTTTCCCCAATTCCATAATTAATTGAATGGTACCTGAATCAATAGACATTCATTACGCATCAACCATTGGAGGCAAGTTTGGGACTGATGACATGTGGCATCCACAACTCCCACATTTAGTTCCTCAGGCTTGCACAAGTCATTTAAATACAAAGCAGTGCATTTCCCTTTGTATATGGGACAATATTGAACATGCAATATTCCTATTTTTTCTCTCCATTTAATTCGACTGACGTTTTTAGGATTGGTAGATTTGGTAGCAAGATTGGTCATGGGTTAGTGGCCTCTATGGAAAATTGGTGTAGGAACAACATTTTTCTTGGAGGGACCGAGTAAAGGCGTATGTGGAAGGTGGCTTCGAGTCGATCCAGATCCTAAATGCATGCAATTTCTCTTGTTTCGACTAGGCGAGCCCTAGCTCCTCGATTCATTCTCTTAGTTCCTGTTACTTCTGATATTTTCCAAGTTTATGAAAGGAACAATCAAAACATATATCTATTGCTCCTTTTAGTCTATCGAAGGATTGCCAATAGGAATTGTTGTTTGGGGTTTGTTTGGTCTGGAACTTTTCATTTCAATTTCATTGTGAAAGGTATTTCCACTACAGTCATGGACAAATTAGAGTTGAAAGAGGTCCACAAAATCCTTCGGGGGCATGAAGAAATCACCCAGGACAACATTAGAGCTCTTATACTAATCTTCTCTAAAATCACAAAGTTATAATAGGCCAGTACTACGCAAAATGCAAACATTATGACTCTCATTCTCCTCTAGAAGTAACAGATCAATTCTTTGGAAATTGGATGTAAAGATTTGTTCTATGGTTGCCTCTCCACATTTGGAATCCATCTCTCTCACCTCCAACAACCTCAGCTCTAGGAATTCATTGCAAGTAGGTTTAATGGAGAATGAAACATTCTACTAGAATAGAGACCCCATGGAAATCGAGGAACCGATCCCCCCTCACTTATGAGCGGCGAAGGAAGCTCAAGGAAGTGTCCACCCCTAAAAGGTTTGAATTTTTTTTAAGTTGTAATTTTTTTTTGTCAGTTTGTAAAGAAAGTTACTAGTGGAATCACTTGGAACTCTTGTTTGAAGAATGATTTAAAGTACAACACTATTAGTATAGAATTTAGCATAGTCTTAGAACTATATTTTGATGGATGTAAATGCTGCTATCTTCAACACAACCCTCTTTGAAATGAATACAAATTTTATGTTCTAGTTTTAAAAAAAGGGTAGCAATACTTATATCCCAAATCCTTTAAGGATGCCCATAATCTATGTCAAATTAATTAAGAATTTTTCTTCTTTGTAAGAAGCTTTAGTGAAAGCTAATCACTTCTAGCTAGAGGGGAGGGGAAAAAATGGAAGGTAGGAAAGGTATGAGCAATAGATCCCCATGGAAGTGGGAAATTGTGGGAGGGAGGGAATAATAATACATTATTGACACAAATATTCATTGAAGATCAAATTGTGCATCAAGAAGTGGGAAATTGTGCAAGGGAGAGAATAGTAATACATTATTAACACAAATATTCATTGAAGATCAAATTGTGCAAGGGAAAAACATTATTGACACAAATATTCATTGAAAATCAAATTATGAATCACAAGAATCGTTTTTTTTTTTTCATTTTTTATTTAAAACTATTGTCAAATCAACACCCCTTAATAATTTTTTTTTTTTTAATTTCAAAAATAAAAATACAAAATTATTAAACAAAATACCTTTAATAAATAAGTTTTTAAATATTTTGAAAACATTAAAGCAAATTGACTCGCAACCCAAACTTAGTCCTTGCTTAGTAAGGAATAAAAAACAAGAGGGGATAACATAACATGTAACCTTGAGTTCAAGAGTGCCTAAGCATTTTAAAGGTGATTAGCCTTATGTTTATAAAAAAATACGTTACATGTGTATTGGTGTGTTAAAGATTTAACTCTTCCAAGAGCATGAGAAAATCATTTTATAGGTTCATTTTTGAAAGAAGAGTGAATTTTCCTATGTTTTAATAAAGTGCATTTAATTAGGTAGCTCCTCGAAAATGGGGATTGCATAATTAAATTAAATGGAGACCTAATCTACAATTATATGTCATAGGTTATTAACTTTGTGGATATTATGAGAAAATAATTGATAATATTATTATAGGAAGATTAAAGCGTCGTTCCCTTCGCACGCTCTAAAGAAGTTTTAAATGCTAGCAACTATTCATCATTGATAACAAGAAGTTCGAGAGGAGTGGCAAGTTTGGGGGATTATTATTGATTTCAAAGGAAAGAAGAAATTGTTATTTGTCTCGAGTATTATATATGGTCTTAATAATAAGACAAAAATTTTGGGGATTCATCAAGAGTTTAAATTTCTTATGGAAAGAAAATGAATCAAAATTATTATAATTGTAAATTCCTCTTTCATAATTTGAGTTTTTTCTATTGGATTGTCCCCTACATCGACCACCATCTCTATAATTGTTTAAAGAGCCTAAACCTATACACAACACTTTAGGAGAACAACTCTATTTCAAGTGAAAATGCATCTCAGCCTAGAGGTTGATCTCATGGCCAACATAGGTGCCATGTTGGAGATAGGAGAGCTCACTCTCTTGTTGTGGGAGGGACACCACCAAACCACTCAACCTTTATGATGACCATTGATCAAAAAGATCTAGCCACCCAAGGCTGGTAATAGATAAGGTGGATGGAGGAATTTGCGAGGAAGGGAAGGGGATTAATACCCCCTGTCATCACCTTGTTCTACAAAAAATCCACAACATGGAAGACCATGAGGTCCAATGCCTCTGTGCATGTGAGGCTAGTCACATCCCCTACAAGATTTTAATCTCCTAATGTGCCTCTCAATTGATTTATTTTGGACTCTTCTTCCTCTGACCAACTTCTTGGAACTCTACACCCTTCATGTATATTACTTGCCTACTCCCTACTCCCTAGCATTGGTTTGGAACCATGGATTCATGTGGATGTCATTACACTTACTACAACTTGTCTATGCAAGTTAGAGACTTGAAATGATACATCCATCATTATAATCAAGATATAATGGACAGTCATTATGGTTTGACCTACAAAGCATTCCAATAGGCAAGATGGAAGGCACAATTGGAACCTCAGATTGTTAGGTCGGACACGAAATGGGCTTTTCTCATAGAAAAACTAGAAAGGAGTTTGCATACTTTAGCAAATAGAGAGAAAGGCTAGCACCTATGTCACTAGCCTTGGGATCAAATCCTTAGAGCTAGAAGCATCCATTTCAATAGCCCATACATGCTAGTGAAAATATCTAGCTTTGTAAACTTTTCCACTTAAAATAAGATAGTGTTTAGGTCACTTCATAATATAAACATTGAAGACCTTGTCTCACCCTGGTTAAAGAACCTAGTACTGAAACCCAAGAGAAATATGAAATTAGCACAACAATGAGGATTTGATTTATCAATTTATTAGAACAAAGTTTTAGTGCTTTACTTTCTTACTAGGAAAGTTTCTCGAATGATATACCTACCACCTTTGAGTACACAAACTTTGTTATTTTTACTTAGATATCATATAGACTAGGTAGCTTCCTATGTTGGGACTAGACCCTTCCATTTTATATTTTTTTAAATATATAAAGTACACTATTTTGGATTAGGTCACAATGATATATATATATATATATATAATTGTTGTGAAAAATAAATAAAAAGAAATTATAGAAATTCATAAGTATCCTTGGGAGTGTAAACAAGGGCTGTATGGCAGCTTAGTCCATGCCAAGTAGATTTGGAAATGGAGATGATAGCGGACACCCTATAATTATTGATGATGATGGTTATTTTGAAACATGAACAATATGTTAACTAGGGGCTAGTTTCATAGTCTTAAAGGAAATCAATTTGTAAAGATTTTAAATGAAAAAAATTAACACTGAGATTGGAATTCAAAGAATTCAACCTAGACTCACAAGGAATGGAGGAAGACTTGATGCTCCATGACACTTAGTTTATAGATTTGTCATATGTCGTATTGGCCAGGATCTCTGACCACATTTTTACTTTAATGTGGATGTTGTATAGTTTTGGGATTAACCTAAATTTTCTTCCAATTAAGTTAAGCTAGCCAAATGTAAATTGAATTTTAAAAATATTCAATTTTTCTTTTTGAAAATAAATCTTCAAATTTAATAATATATATTTTTATATAATATTTATTATATTACATAATAAATATAATCTAAATAATATATTAGATAATAAATATAATATAAATATAATAATAAATAATATATTAGATAATAAATATAATATAAATATAATAATGCATAATAATAAATATATAATACAACTTTTTATATTTAGATGTGGTGATTGGTGAAATTAATTGATTATGTAATTAATTCTACATATTGAAAGACGTGAAGGAAGCAATAACACTTCGCTAGAAGGGAAAGAGAAAACACTTACCTGGGACTTGTTACGCTGGAGGGGCTGGGAGGGGCCGGGTTTATGCCCTCTTTGTAACAATGCTTCTGAAAATATACACCATTTGCTAGTATTTTGCTCCTTCACCCAGCAGATTTGGTCTCTTGTGCTTAAACACTTATCGCTGCAAACTTCTTG
>JZKD02S0232459.1:78729-94860 GCA_000966675.3 Picea glauca
GTGGTTCCCATGGTAGTTAATTTTCTAATTATCTTTAGCATTGTCAGGAACAGTTTATACTCTTTTTTGGTTATCTATGGTTGGCTGAACTGGTTTCTCCTCCTGGAGCAGTTCAATAATTACAACCAATTAACTCTGTCTATGTATTTTGGAACCTGGCTCTGAGAAGGACTCTTATATTAATACAAAATCTTGCTTACAAAAAAAAAAAAAAAAAGTATGGAACAATAAATCAATTAAGAAGACACAATTACATGAAAAAACATAATTTCAAAAAAGTAAATGGAAAAAAATATTTATAAGATTGAAAGGAGCATGGAAAAATTACTAAAAACATCATTGAATAAAAAATAAAAATAAAAAATTAGAAAAAAATTGAAAATACATGAAAAACAAGCATTTAAAAAAATAATGTGGAAACATCATGGATCGAAAAATTTAAAATATCGAAAACCATCTAAAAAGGAAGGGTGTGCTACAGTAGCACCATTTTTAAAAACAGGGTAAAAAACTTGACCCCCCCAAAACGAGAACTCTGTAGGTTAAGTTGGTAACTATGTTATATTATATGTGTAGGGAAGTAGAGGAAAATATAGGACACCTAAGGATTCATTTTCCACATGCAAAACAAATTTGGAAGGATGTAGAAAAATTACAAGTATCTTAAAAGTATGGAATGATATTTCTCTATAACAATCTTTGAAGAATTGGTTTAGGAAGAAGAAACAAAAGGATTTTGAGGCACTACCTTGCATTATTCTTTAGAGTATTTGGATAGCATGTAATGGCAATCTATTTAATGATAAACAAAATCTGACTTTCTAAGTTTACTCACATATATATGGTTTATTCAAGTTTGCACTTCAGATTTGAAGGAAAGAATCCCAAGACAAGTTGGAGATATATTAATAGATAAATCATATATATGGACTTCTTTGATGGGGCCAAGCAAGGGTTGCCTCGGGTTTATAATAATACTAGTGGAATATTGTTCTTTATAGATAGTCATTTTATCAAATTCAAAGCATGCTTAGGTACATGAACCAATAATTCAATTGAGTTAATGGCTTTGAGATGTCTATTGAACAATACCTTGTTTTCAATATGTTGTGTAGAAAGAAAACCAGATCAGTCTTCTAAGGCTAAAAAGGAGCAGTCTTGAACGATTATTAATTGATTCGGGGCCTAGCTTGGTAGATGATTAGAGAAGGGCCAGAGCCTTATGGTGGGTAGGATGCATGATTGTTGAGGAGAAGCCAGGTTTCTATTCTGAAATCTAATCTATATCCGATGTTCTGGGTCCCTCCGGTATGATCTATCATGGCCATCTGTTATCTAAGATTTTAATTAACTAAAGTTCTCACTTATCTCCTTGTAGCTCAAGAGTAATATATACTTAATATACTTTATATCTCCTAGACTTGTTGAAGTCGACAAATGAAAAAGACATTGATTGGTTGGAGGTTTATGTGCATTCTCTTCTTGTCATTAACTAGATAAAAAGGGAATATCATATACAAAATGTTACTCTCCGACCACTAGTATACTGATTAAAATTGATTTCAAAACTATTTCAATCTATCACATATTTACAGATATTCAAAGAGCACAACACCAAGGTTGATGGTCTATCTAAGGATGGTCAATAGATTGAAGTTGGAAAATGGTTCTTCAGGAAAAAAAAGTAGATGGTTTCCTCACATTATCTACACAACAATTTTTTTTGAACACAAATGCATATGAAAATAAACTTATATGTTGTTGATAAGAAGTTTTTTATTTATTTATTTTTGGATCTATACAACGTTTAGGAATCTAGACAAAACTATATAAATAACTTTTTTTTAGTTATCATAATAAATACTGAAAACAATGCATTACAATTAGTTTATAATTTTTTTTTTTTCGAATTCAAAAAACAATATTTTATGTTAAATGTTATGAAAACAATGCATTACAATTAGTTTATAATTTTTTTTTTCGAATTCAAAAAACAATATTTTATGTTAAATGTTATGAGCATCTAAAAAATGTGATTATCCATTCAACTATGAATAAAAAAAAAAAATATGATAAAGGATTGAATAAAAAAAATTTAAAACAAAATTTTACATAATTAAAAGAAATCAAATGAAATAAATTAAAAAACCAAAAACCAAAAAATAAATTAAAACATAAAATTAAAAGGAGAAGAATAAATCTATTACAATAAAATAAAATAAAAAGACAGAAAATAAAAATAAATAATAAAATTAAGTCCAAACCAAATAAAAAGAGAGGTAAAAAGACACATAAAAGGATGAATAAAGCAATATATTTTATGTTAAATGTTATGAGCATCTAAAAAATGTGATTATCAATTCAACTATGAATAAAAAGAAAAAAATATGGTAAAGGATTGAATAAAAAAATAATTTAAAACAAAATTTCACATAATTAAAAAAAATCAAATAAAATAAATTAAAAAACCAAAAACCAAAAAATAAATTAAAACATAAAATTAAAAAGAGAAGAATAAATCTATCACAGTAAAATAAAATAAAATAAAATAAAAATAAAATAAAATAAAAAGACAGAAAATAAAAATAAATAATAAAATTAAACCCAAACCAAATAAAAGGAGAGGTAAAAAGACACATAAGAGGATGAAAGAAGCAAACAAACATAGGGAAAAAGCAAAGGGAAATGGTTGATGACACTTATGTAATTTTGTTTTCATAACCTTAACCTTTTCCATTTAGATCAAATCCTTACCCATCTCAACAACGTATTTAATTATTGAGTTATAATTTATAATCGAGATTCACAATTAATTTATAATTTAAAAATAACGTTTATATAGATGGGCACTTTTATTCTTGATGTCATTACTATTTTACTCATAAAATCATTGTTTTATGCAACTTTGTTATTAAATTTATTTGTATATCTGAGTATTCGAATAAAGAGGAATTGCATCTTATACAAGTATTTCAAAATAATGGTTATTTTAACAACCAAATTAATGAAGTGTTTCGTATAGTTTGTCTTCTTAATATTTATTTTATTCGAAGTTCCAAATCTCCAATATTTAAGTTTATCTTCTCTTTATTCAAGGTATTATTCAAGGTATTATTGTAAAATTTGTAAAATCCAAAAACACAATTATTTTCAAAATCCACATAACCTTTAAGAATATGTTCAATAACATGAAAGATCAAATTAATCTTGATTTCTTTGTTCTCGCAAAATGTTATATATTGGTTAAATGTGTTATTCTATTAAAACTAGGATCAAAGAACATATGATTGATACTCACCATAAATATATTGGTCAAACATGTTATTCTATTAAAATTGGGCTCAAAGAACATATGATTGATACCCACCATAATTGTACCTTCAAAATACGCCTTTATCGAACACTCAAATCTTACTAAGCATCACATATGCTTTAACAAAAATAATCTTGACTAAAATTCAAAATTATTTGGCAAGACTCATTGGGAAAGTCATCGGAATTGAGAAAAATTCTAATCACATTAATTGGGAGGATGACTATAAGCTCAACCACTCATGACAACTTATCATAAATTGCCTCCAAAAACCATAATAAACCTTAACAGATTTTTCTCTCCCCTGAATTTTCCTCCCTTGACATTTCTTCTTGAAAATCCCCCCAACCTTTCTTCTTCCTATCTCCTCCATTACTCTTCCTCGTGTCTTGTCAAATTTCTTCTTCTCTCATTTATTCCACCCTTTCCCCTTTTATTTATTCTTTGTTTGTTTCTACACATTCCCCTTTGCTTTCTTCCCCTTGTTCATTTTTCTCCTTGCCCTCGTGTATTGTTTTACCATTCCTCGATTGATTGTGATAGTTTTTTCCATTTTCATTTCTTTACACACACACACATACCATGAAATACACATCTCCAGGAAACCCATCGAGCACTTCTCCTCATTCTGAGGATGGTACCTAGGGTAAATAGGATTATGTAGAAGCTCAAGGCTTTGTTAACACAAGGTTGAAGATCATTACAACAATATACTCATTAAGAGCTCGACATGCCACTTGCAGGAAGTGAACTTGGACGGGGAGGATAACACTCCTCCTCTCAACCGCCCAAGCTAGTCCACGTAATTCATTTCTCGAAGAAATTCACTAGGTACTTTCACTAATTCTAAGGATGGTACCCACAATAAACTAGATTCGTCATGACTCAAGACTATGTCAACATTCAACAATTGATTCAAAAAGAGAGGAAGCACATCACAAAGTGGGATTTGAACCTGTATGGGGGATGATAACAACTTTCCTCTTAGCCATTCAAGCTACATCCAATTGACCCAACTAACTAACTAAATGTGTGTGTGTGTGTGTGAGATGATTATTAACGTCCACTAAGACCAAAATTGGTCTATCAGACCTTAAGAAAGGAAATAAATTACTTGGATTTACTTAGAATTTTATTTATGTTCTCAAAAAGCATTAAGAGAAGTGTTCCAAGATCAGCATAGTTTTGATGACTTAAAAGGTTAGGAAGGTTGGTATTGTGACAAATATTTTGAAATTTTGATCTAATTTGGGTATATGTAGGGCACTCTGAGAGAAAGTGTTTTTCATCTTCAACCCTCTTAGTGTCACAAAGATGACATAGTCTTTTGTCCCACGGTGTTATGGGAACTACCCAACACCCAATTTCACTATGCAACTCATGAGAGTTTGTTCTTATTTTAGCAATGTTGATTTTCTTCATTATGCTAGTCAAAGTTGAAAGACACTTTTGATCCTCTAGATTATGGTTAACCACCTCCTTGTAGTATCTTAATTTTCTTTTATCCCCTAGTTCTTTAGCACATAATAGATTTTCCTTAAATTTAGATGTAATAATATTTTTAATATTATCAATTTTCTACAATTTGTCTTATTCCTTTGTACCCCAATGATTTAGCGAAGACTTGGCATCTTTATGCCAGCCCCACTTCAACCACTGGTGGTTTTGGCTGAATTTTGAAGCAATTTTAGGGAGCCTCTTGTCATCCACATTATTTATATTTTTCTTGTACATTAAGTATCTAATGATAACCACACTCTCAATGAGAGAAAGGATTTGTTCTATGAGGAGGATAGGGTAGAGTGTATTTCCTTTAATTTTGAGATTATAAGTTATAAAATTCTTTTGGATTTGCTCTATCTTTCTTTAGGATTATCCAGAAATAATGCATCCACAAACTTCACATCCATATAAGATAACATGAGTAACGAGAGTCTCAAAAAGAGGAGTTTTTTCATTGAGAGAAATATATATATATATATATTCTTTCTATTCATCCTTTTATCTTTATATATATAGATCTTCTTTCTATTCATCCTTTTAGATTTTTATTCAATTTGAACTTTTTAAAGTGTACCTTTTTGTGTGTGAACTTTATGTGTTTCATTATTTTCTTGGCTCATTTTGTGGTAGGATTCTTCTTTATTTGTTTTTAACAATTTCTTTCTTAGCACATATCATGAGGCTCTCTTCTCCGTCTTCATTTTGCTAAGTTTATATATTGTTTTCCCTTTTTCTTGTAACATCGTTCTCTTTATTAGTTACACCTTGATGATGAGTGAAAAGCTCACTTTCTCAAGAGAGACATAGTACCAAGGAGTAAGAAAGTCAATAATCATTACACATGTCGTTAGTTTGAGAATGATAGGATGAAAAGTCAAAGCATCAAAGAAAATTGTTGATATTGAGAGTTATTAGTGACAAGTTGGCAATAGTAAAATTATTAGACTGGTTGTTCTTTTGACAATAATGTTCGACAACACAGGTATTTCAACAGAGGACAAACACCTTCAGTAACCACTCACACAACCAGATCAAAGATCAACACATCGATGTTTTGATGTGGTAAAACCCCTACGGGGAAACATCCACGACCCTAGCCAACACGACCACTTGGAGTAGTTTATTAATGAAAAATAAAAATATTACAAAGAGAATTTACAAGAGATTTTCTCACAATCGATCATCGACAAATGACCCTCCATGCTCTTTAAATATAGATCATGGACCAATCGGGTGCTAAGCCACGTATTAATGTATCCATTTAGATCGATGAGAATATGAAACATCAGATCACCCTATGTCAGGAACATATTGTGACCATCAAATCTTCTAACTACAAATGCATACTAAAGAAACATACTTTTACCTAACGACACATTAAACCAAGTAGATCTTAACTAACTCCTAATTGTCTAAATATCCTAACACCCCCCCTTAAGAACAACTTGGGATAGGATTGAAGGATTTACAAAAGTGACACAATAGGAGAAGGAAGGATGCATTAGAGACTACCCCACCTTAATGACAACTTCCTAAACTCCTAACATAGATCAAAGTTTGGAAAACTTCGCTTATGTAAGAGACTTTGTGAAAATGTCTGCAGCTTGATCTTCTGTAGGGAAAAATAACACTTCAATAACTCGATCATGAATGAGCTTTCTGATGAAGTGCATGTGTAGCTCGATGTGTTTTTTGTGATGATTCTAAATAGGGTCTTTGGCGATCTTGATGGCACTCTGATTGTCGCACCAAAGGCTAGGCATATGTTGTTGTTGGAATCCAAACTTTGAAAGGATATGTCGAAGCCACAAGGCTTCATGAATTGCATTTACCGCTACTCGGTACTCTACTTCTGCTGAAAAAAGTGCAATACCCTGTTGTTTCTTATAGGCCCAAGTGACAGGTTTTGAACCAAGGTTGAAAACATAACTTGTAGTAGACTTTCGATCATCAGGGTCACTGACCCAATATGAATTAGTGAAACCAATCAATAATGGAGCCCCCCTTGAATTGTAATGTATCCCGAAATGAACTGTACCCTATACATACCAAAGTATCCTTTTAGTTGTTTTCCAATGGATTTCATGGGGTGTTTTCATATACCGGGTAACAAGCTCAACAACAAAGGAAAGATCAGGATGGGTATGAGTCAAGTATAAGAGGCTACCAACTAACTGATGACACAAAGTGGCATCAACTTCAGGAGAAGTACATGTGGAAACAATCTTGACTCTAGACTGGAAGGGAGAAGGGGATGGTTTACAATCTTTCATGTGGAAGCGACGAAGAAGGTCACAAGCATACTTAGACTGGGAAAGAAAATATCCTTCATTGGTATGCAAAACTTGGAGGCGAAGGAAATAGTGCAAAAATCCTAAGTATGTCATTTCAATTTTCTTCTTAAGGCTGGTTTTCACACGGTTTAAAAGTTTTGAGTCACTGCCAATAAGGATAAGGTCATCAACATAAAGAACAAGGATTGTGAGATGGATTCCTAATTTCTTGGTATAGACATTAGTATCAAAATGACATCTAGAAAATCCGGTGTCCATAAGAAAGTTGTCCAATTTGGCATACCAAGTTCGGGGAGATTTCTTAAGACCATAAAGAGATTTCTTAAGGCAACAAACAAGGCTAGAGTCATTCTAGACATAGCTAGAAGGTTGTTCCATGTAGATTTATTTTGGAAAATAGCCATGCAAGAAGGTGGATTTAACATCGATCTAATGGACCTCCCATTTATGTGAGGCAGCAAGGGCAAGAAAACGGTAGATGGAATTCATTTTGGCTACAGGGGAAAATGTTTAATTATAGTCAATTCCTTCAACTTGGGAAAATCCTTTGGCAACCAACCGAGCCTTGTGTCTTTCAACACTTCCATCTGATGCATACTTAGTTCTGTAGACCCACTTACATCTCAAAAGTTTTCTTCCTTTCAGAAGAGGTATAAGATCCCAAGTATCTGTTTCCATTAAATAATGATACTCTTCATTCATTGTCTTATCCCAATTTGGATGACCTAAAGATTCTACAAATGTCTCTAGATCACGAGTCTCTGAAACTTGAGCCAAAAGAGAAGAGGCTCACTAGAACTATGAATGTGTCTGACACTGATATGAAGGATCACCGACAAGATCACCAACTACTTCTTGTGTTGAACAGACCCATCTAGGAAGCAATGGTGCTGGTGTTGGTTCAGGTTCAATGGACTCATTTGGAGGAAGGTGAACATGCGGAGGTGGATTTTCATCCTCACTGTCATCATCTTAAGAAGAAACTAGAATAGGAACAGAAGAAGGCACAAACGTCGAAGATGGCTCACAGGTCAAAGAAGGCAAAATCGCTGAATTCATCTCACATGCCAAGATATTTTCATCAAATTTAACATCTCTTCTAATAATAATTTCATTACAATGTGGTTGAAGAAGTCTGTAACCTTTGACATCTTCAGAATAACCAACAAATATATACTTCACACTTTTAGGTTGCAATGCTTTTTTTTTCTCATCAGGAATGTGAGCCCATGCTATACTGCCAAATAAACGGAAGTGACTTACATCAGGTTTAATTTTAGTCCATGCTTCTTCTGGTGTTATATTTTTAAGAGCCTTTGTGGGAGTGTGATTTACTATGTAATTTGCACAGTTGATGGCTTCCTCCCAATACTTTAGACTTAATCCCTTCGATTGGATCATACAAATAACCATTTCTTTTAATGTGTGTTTCTTTCTCTTAGCAACACCATTTTTCTATGGTGTATATGGAATAGTGTGTTGCATTTGGATGCCCTGTGTAGTGCAATAACTTGTAAAATTATTGTTTACATATTCGCTTCCATTATCTATTCTTAACCTTTGAATTTGATGTCCAAATTTCTTTTCTACAAGGGCCTTGTAGGCCATAAACTTGTCAAAAACTTCGCTCTTAAGTTTTAAGAAGTAAACCCAAGTACGTTTGGAAAAGTCATCAATGAAATTTAAGAAATATTTCCACCTAGAAAAAGAAGGAGAAGAAAGTGGACACACAAGTCACTGTGAACAAGCTGCAAAGGGCCTGAGGTGTGCCAAGAGGCACGTTTGTCAAAACTGTCCTGATGATGTTTGTCAGGAACAAAACCAACACAAAAACCATCTCTGCATGAAACAAGAGGAATACCAGTCACCATTTGTGGATTGCATAGTTGCTGCAATGAGCAATAGTTTAGATGACCAAACCGCTCATGCCAAATTAAGTTTGCTCAAGTCATCGCTATGAGCAACAAAAATTGATGGAAAATATGTTGACCCAAAGTTGTCAAACTTGTACAACTTGGTAATATCATCAACAATTGTAGTTGCAAGAACATGCTGATGATCTTTGAGATCCTTGATTACAACTTGGTGAGGTGAAAACTCTATGGTTTTACCTTCACCTGAATGAGTGATTTGATATACTGATAAAAGGTTACAGGAAATACTTGGAACACATAATACATCATTGAAATGACCATTATCTACCTAAAATGTTCCATATCCTACAACATTGAGAGATCTATCATAACCAAAAAATATTTTCTTGGTGTTACATTCATTTAGAGTGGAAAATATGGATTTCTCCTTATCCATACGATAAGATGCTTCAAAGTCAATAAGCCACTCATCAAAAGAAGAAGTAGAAGTTGCACTGAAGGAGAAACCAGAAGTAGAAAGTGCATGTCCATGAGAAGAAGAAGAAGAAGTACAATCAATACTGACGTTGTGCTTCTTCATAGTTTCTTCTAAAGATGCCATCTTCTTGAAACATTTGGACTCATCATGACCATCTTTCCCACAAAATTTGCAATGTTTGTCAGTCTTCTTATTTTTAGATTTTGCTCCTTTGTCACCATTAGGAGGTGAAGTTGTTTGAGTGGGTTTTGGACCCTTGTTTTGCTTGTTGTTGCTTCTTGGGATTCTTTGGTTTATCTTTCTACCGGGCTACTAAGGCTTTGTTGTAGGTACCTGTAGTGTTGATCACTCCAAGTTGTACAAGCTCATATTGCTCTCTAATCAAAGCATCACAAAAGGACTCAAGAGTGGGTTTTTGATAAGATTTCCCTAGAGCCTCTCTCATGGCATAAAAAGGTAGATACAAACACAGAATACACACTACCTAGCTTAGAAAGAATAATATAGATGCAATGCTCTTCCTCCAGCTTTATGTTACACTCTTTACATAAAATTCTAAGTGTTTTAAATTTAGATAGATAGTCTTCAATGCAAGAAAAATCATTTGGACTTAAAGTCAATATCTGATTTTCTAACCGATGTGATCGAATAATATTGTGTTTACCAAAAACAAATTCAATATTTTTCCAAGCTTCATCGGGGTCATTAATTTATTGAAGGTGGAACCTTAAATCAGGAGATCTGGACATTCCAATCAGTCCACGTGCTTCGTCATTCCTATTAGCTCATTTGACTTTCTTTTCATCATCAATGGGTTCTTTTTCCTTTCCAAAGGTAATTTGATACATGCCTTTACATCTTAATAAATCCTCCATATGATATTTCCATTAGAAGTAGTTGGTGCTGGTAAGAAAAAGATCATTGGAAGAAGCCATATTAAATATGTAGATAATATGGATTTAAAAACTGAAACTGATGATCTGGATGAAAATATCTTGAAACATTAGGCTGTTTTAAAAAAAAAACCGGCACTGAAAATGGACTTCGGATGTGAAAGTTATGCCTTTAAAACAAAAAACATAAACGGTAACCAAAGAGCCATGTGGTGATACCCCTCCAAATAACCTCACTTTTACAAATAAGTTGCTTTATGAAGTGACCCACTTTTACAAAAAGAAGCGGGGATCACTTTTACAATGAAGTCACTTTATAAAAGAAATTTGCATGAAAAATAAATAACTTATAGTGTTTCACTTTTATACTTGAAGTGAAATACACTTTACAATGGATGCATGAACTTTTTCAAAAAAAGTAACAAAAAATAGACTTGAACTCAAGACCTCTTACTTAATAAGAAAACTTTTAACCAAGTGAGATAGAAAAACATATTTTACTGTTTAGAAGGAGGATTGGTGTTGTTGTTGACGACCTTGGAGAGCGTGCTCATAAAAAACTCTTTTTACACAAGAAAATACTTTTGCTTCTCGATGACAACAATGGTTAGATCTCGGTTAGCTTACCTAGAAAATGAGCATTTTCTTATCTATTTCTGATTTGCCGAGATTGCACAGGGTGTGGGGAAAAGAGCATACAAAGATATAAAAGAGTAACAACCTAGAAACAAACAATACAAAGCCGAAATAATACTCTGCAAAAATTTAAAAATGGTGTATTCAGGATTTATACCTCCAGATCTTACTGAAATGACCACATCTTGGGCAAACAAAAACCTTTTCGAGTGAAATGAAAAACCTTCCTGAATAAAAAGAGCGCTATGGACGCAATGGAACAATCCTCTCAGACTAGAAATGTGCAGAAATGGCAGAAAAAATAGATGAAGCAACTCGGCTTCACGATCTTGATCTACAATGAGAGCGGGTCTTAAAACATGATCTGATACCATGTTCGACAACACTTGTATTCTAATAGAGGAAGGACACCTTCAATAAGCACTCACACAACCAGATCAAATATCAACACACCGATGTTATGACATGGTAAAATCCTATGGGGAAACATCCATGACCCTAGGCAACACGACCACTTGGAGCAACTTATTAATGTAAAAGAAAAAGATTATAGAGAGATTTTACAAGAGAGTTTCTTACAATCGATCATCGGAAAATGACACTCTGTGCTCTTTAAATAGAGATCATGGACCAATCAGGTGTTAATTCATGGATCAATGTAGATTTTAAGATCGAGGAGAATATGAGTCGTTAGATCACTTTATGTCGAGAACATATCGTGGCAGTCAGATTTCCTAACTACAAATGCATACTAATGCATACTAAAGAAACACACTTGTACCTAACGACACATTATACCAAGTAGATCTTAACTAACTCATAAGTGTATAAATATCCTAACAAATAATAGGGTGAAAAGGTAAAGCATCAAAGTGAATTGTCAATATGGAGAGTTATCGATAGTTAGTGACAAGTTGGCAACATTAAAATCAAGAGGAACAATGCATCACCGGTTATTGACAAGCCACATTCTATTAATGTTGGAGTCTTGAGAATGTTGAACATGAGACCACTTTAATGTAACTTCCTAACTAAAAAATCATGTATTAGCGATAGGTTAAGTCCCTAGATCAATATAAAACGAGTTAGCTTGGTATAAATTGATAATAAAAGAAGTGACACTTTACCAAAAGATTGAAGGGTAATTGTAGGGTCCTCTAAAGTACACAATTGAGTTGGAATTCAAAGGATAAAAATCAAGATTGAAACAAACAAAGAAGATCAAACACTATGAAATCAATGATAAGTATGAATGAGCCTTACATAGGAAACATATTTCTACAGAGTGAGAATATTAGTGTGTTATTAGATAGTTGTAAGGGGCTTTAGAGAATTAATCTTTCTAAGCGGATTAAGAGTTGTATTTGAAGTTATAAGTTATAAACATGTTGAGTTGGTATATAAGTTATAACTGAGATCAAGGGGTTAAGTCCCTAGATCAATATAGAACAATTTAGCTTGGACTAAATTGATAATCAAAGAAGTGGAACTTTACTAATAGATTGAAGTGTAATTGTAGGGTCCTCTAAAGTACACAATCGAGTTGGAATTCAAAGGATAAAAACCAAGATTGAAACAAACAAAGAAGATCAAACACTATGAAGTCAATGATAAGTATGAATGAGCCTTACATGAAAAAGATATTTATAAAGAGTGAGAATATTAGTGTGTTATTAGATAGTTATGAGGGTCTTTAGAGAATTAAACTTTCTAAGGGGATTAAGAGTTGTATTTGAATTTATAAGTTATAAACATGTTGAGTTGGTATATAAGTTATAACTGAGATCAAGGGGATTTAGTGTTGTTGCACTAAGTTGAAAAGCATGGTACATTTTACAGTTTAGTATGGATGAAATGTGTACTGTTCATGTGCCTATTAATCAAAATGAAACAAAAATAAATTTTATAATGTTAAAAAGACAAATTACACACACACACACACACACACACACACACACACACATATATTCCAAGAAAATAAATCACTATTTTTATTCTAAAAGAATGGAAATCACATTCTTTATGTGCTACAAGGCACTATACATTCATCAAAGAGGTCTTTCCAAGTCTTCTTAGGATATACGATATATTTGAACAACATACTCCCCCCCCACAAAACCAGCCTTTCAGTTGCTTGATTTGCATTTTTTCTATCCTCAAAATGCTCAAAAAATGAGTCTCTAATAGTCCAAAACCCATAACCTTACAACCTATACATAAAATCATATACCAAAAATTATAAGTTTATACTAAAAGACATACAAAAACAAAGAGTATGGAAGCAAGATGAGCTAATAAAAATTAAATAGGTTGTCTTGACTCAATCAAGACTTCATCCTAAAACTCTATCAAAAGTAAATTTCTAGCCTCAATCTATTGACCCTCCTTTCACATGGCATATGATTTATCATTCAAATCCTAAAATACATGAGTAAAAGTGATTTGACCAAACAAATGGGAGGCTTCCTTAATCTAATCAACTAAAGGCTACATAGCAACACCATGAATTCCATTTTCTCCTCTCACCTATTTGATAACCAAGAACGAATCAACACAATTATGAATTTGTTGAATCCCTTTATACAGAGTGAGTTTTAAGAGGGTCCTTAAAGCCATCATCTTTGCATAATTATTGGTACCCCTTCCCAAACTAGTATTGAATTTAAAATAATGAGAATAAAAAATAAATAAAAATCCATCAACATTGCTAAAGACGCATGGCCTTGGCAAGCCCCATCAAAGAAACCCTAGGGAATGGATATGTTAATAAGTAATTTTGTAATTTACGTAGGAATTCTCTCCTTTAAGACCAATCTATATCCCTAAAATATCACACATACCTGAGAAAAAACCTAAAAATAGGCACTTGTTTAGCTTTAAACAATTGAGCATTATAGACAAATTATATGCCCCATAAGATGAGATAAGGAATAACTCTATGTTGTTTAGTTCCTTCTTTTGAAATAATTGCTTTAAATAGTCTTCAAAAAAGTTTCCATCCCATGCATTAGAAAACCAATCCATTGCCCTAGCTCTCTCCACAGTAGTTGAGCATATGACCAATGTATGACCAAATGTGTAATGATTTCTTCATCATTCATGCACAACACATAGACACTAGGCCCTTCGTTGTTCCTCTTTTGCAAGGACAAGGCCTTATTCCTTAAGGCTAACCACAAAAATATCTTGCTCTTCTTTAGTTCTTTAATTTTATAAATTTTAGTCCACCACTAGTTGACCTCTTGACCTCAGATTTCTCACTAGTCTAGCAGTGTACATTCCTGAGATTTTGTTTCAAGCCCAAACCAACATATTAGAGCCATCCCTCAATTTGATGTGACTTCTTCTTATCTCCTCTAGAAATAAGTTCCAAGATACTTACCAAGCACGTTCTAACTCTAATGTCTATGCAGTACTCGATCCTTGATTTCATAGTCCATGGTAAATGTATCCTTAACATGATTTAATGTGAAATATCCTTTATCTTGAAGAAACAAATTCAAATCAAGGAGAAAAAATATTGATTTCCCACAACCCATAATAGAATTTTATCCAATCCTCACCTATGTTCCATCTCCTATCTTCCATGCTAGATAATTCCCAATTATTGGGAATTTCATAACTAGGGCCTTTGATTGGTTAGACACATTTTTAATATTCTTTCTAGCACTCTTGATCTAATCTAAGAGAGTTTAGAGCTATGTATTTCTATGCTATGATTATTTTCCACAATCTTTCCTTAGAGATGAGGTTCCATAAAAATTTTGTAGCCAAAGAATTTCCAAACATATGTTTTTTTTATACTCTAGTACCCCCCCACCTTTTGTCTTAGCAATGGGATACCATCTAGTCTGGTGTATGACACCCTTGTCTCCCTTTCCTCTTCACAAGAAATTAAAACACAACTTCTTTTTTTTTGTCTAGCACACATTTTGGGATAAAAGCAAGGGAGTTCCAATGCACTGGAATTACTTCCAGAACAAATTTGACAAGAGTCAAATTACCTCCTCTTGAGAGCCACCTGTTGCACCAAAAGTTGATTCTATTCTCAATATTTCTCAATGACTAGCCCCAATCCCTTTTTCCATAGTCATTTGAATTTACAATGAACCCCAAATATTTAAGCCCGTCTTGCATCTCAAAAGGTCTAAAATTAAAATATTCTTCAAGCTTAGTTCAACCTTTTACCTCAACTCATTAAAACAAATAATAGACTTCGAATAATTCACCTCCATACTTGTGGCTAAACACTACAATTTTAAAATTTTATTCAACTTTATTTAACTTCAACACCATTGGAGAATAACAAGTCATCATCAAAAGTGAGGATGACATAAATCCCAATATTGATGTCTTGAATACAACCCAATATTTTAGCTTCTAAAATTGATCTACTTAATCCCTTAGCTACCAACAAAAATAAAAATGGAGACAACATGAATCATTGCCTCAATTCCCTAGAAATATTGAAGAAGGTTGAAGATGCTCCATTCATTAGGACAATAAATGAGACTAAGTTGATACAACCCACAATCCAATTTACAACTTAAATACTAAACCATACATAAATCAAAATAATTCTCAAATATAACTAGTAGGTCTTGACACACTCTTTCATCCCATGGCGTTTTAGGAATTGACCAACGCCCAGTTTCACTACGGAGCTTGTGAGAATTTGTTCTTATCTTAACAATGCTTATTTTTTTCTTTACACTTGGAAAAACAAATAGATAATTTTGATCTTCTAGATTAGGGTTGATTACATCTTTATAATACCTTAATTTTCTTTTTTCCTCAAACTCTTTATCACACCACATTTTCTCTTTAAATTTTGATTTGAAATTTTTTTAATAGTATCTTTTTTCTGCAAAATGGTTTCTTCCATGATTCCCCAATAGTTTATCCAAGATCGGGCATCTTTATTCCATCCTCGCTCGAGTCGATGGTGGTTATGACTTGATTTTGAAGCAATTTTAGGTAGCCTCTTGTCTTCCATGTTGTTTAACTTGTCCTTATACATTAGGTATCTGTTAGCGATATTTCTTGCTAAGGGGGTCAGAAATCAAATGAATGGGTTAAAACCCACTTGTCCAAGGTTTTGGGCGACATGACGCCCGTGGTAAACAGTAAGCGAGATCGG
>JZKD02S0232459.1:118819-131762 GCA_000966675.3 Picea glauca
TGAATTAGTATGAGAATTTTTCATCAATATATCATCAGCATAACATGAGCATATATCATCATTATATCATGAGCATATAAACATAAACACCATCACATCAAGTACATAATGCACCAGAATTTATGTGGAAACCCAAAAGGGAAAAAACCATATAATGATTTCTTATATAGCAAGAATTCCTTCATAGGAAGCACCAAATTCCCAATTCTCCATCTACAACTGGAAGGATGATCTAACCCACTATTTATAGGATCCAACTTGAAGGAAGCTACAACTCCCCAAATTCTCTAGCTCCAACCAGAAGGAGGCTACAACCCGTTGGGTTCTCTGGCTCCAAATAGAAGGTGGCTACAACCACCTAGTTCTTAGGATCCAACTTGAAGGAATCTCCAACTCCCTGATTCTATGGCTCCAACCAGAAGGAGGATAAAACCTCCTTTCCTTTCTCCATCCTTCCACCCTAAAGTATAAGTGTAGACCAACTCTCACTAACATAATCACTACCACTGTCATTGCCACTTTTAGTCACTATCATTGCCACTGTCATTGTCACATCACCCTATAACCTGTCAATCTGTCACTATATCCAACTTGTCACATCAACCTGTCCAAACAATCATTGTCACAACAACCTATCCAATTGATCACTGTCACAACAACCTTTCCAACCGATTAGTGTCACAAAAACATGTCCAACCAATCATTGTCTCATCTATGAAACCAAATCCACTCTCATCTACATGCAACTCATGTCAATATCACCAAGAGCATATCTCATATGCTCAACATCACCAACTTATGGATCTACCATGCATGTACCAACACCAACACATACCATCACAAGATATGTGTCTCAACCAAGTACTAATCTGTACCATACATCAACCATGCATCAACATGTATCTCAACCTGTACCATCAACAAGTGCATCAACCATGCACCAAGCCTGTATCACCACCTGTACCAAAAAAAGTGCATCAACTATGCACCAACACCTGCATCATAAACACATGTACCATACCATGTTCCAACCATTTACATCAACACCATACCATATACCAAAATATATCATCAATGAAGTGCCTCAACCATATGCCAAGAATATGTGCCAAATGTGTACCAAGCATTTATCAAGATTACCAACAAGTGCCTATATCAATGTACCATTCATATATCAATACCACTAACAAAATCCTCTCACATTGCACCATAATATATGACAATAAAACTCAGACATGCACTAGAAATATACTTCAACAAATCTGCCTCAAAACCATTCACTACAACAAGTACTATACAACCAATAGTGCCTCTAAACGTGTACCACGGATGTGCATCAATATATCAAGGATATGCCTCTAGATAGTATCACCTTACCATGATTTTCCTCATAACCAAAGTTCCATAACATCACCGATAAAGTATTCAACATAACCAACAATATACCCTAACAGAAATGACTCAATCCACACACTAGGGTTTGTACCATGCACTTATGATATGCCTCAAGCTTATACTTCAAAACTAAACCATGTACCATCATCATACACCCTTTAACACAAGCATATACTCATACCTATAGCTCTGTGATTGACCTAGAACATCATACCTTAGTTATCCATACCTTTCTCAGTTTATGTTGCATGTTACCACCCTTTTTCCCAAACTTATCAATGCCTTGCTTGTTTCACACTAGTTTACCCGAGAGGATGCCTCACTTGACAAGTATAGTGAAACCTGTGAGGATGACCCAAATTAGGGTTTCCTCATATTTCTAATCTCTTCACTGTAATCCCGAGAATATCACGCTTCCTTTCCTTCGCTACCTTAGAAAATTGTCGTTGTAAACCAATAAATCAAAAACACTAGATCATATCATTCACAAGAAAGATAAGTAATAAATAAGTATGTTACTATACTTGTGAATGCATCTTTGAAGGTTATTTATAATTTTGGTAGGTAAATCCTCTCCTTAAAATTAGGGATTCTATGGTTTTCTTGTTACAACAACTTTACCCTTTCATTCATTGACTTGTAACCAATAGGAATTTTTTACCATTATTTGGGGCTTCCAACTTTATAAGGCCATATCTCCCTAACTGTGAGGAACCACGTGGCATTCCAAATATCACCAGAAATGGAACGACGTGTAATATCCATCCATGATAGTATTACCTTCAATTTCACTATCCTTCATGTCCATATAATTAAATCAACTTCAGGTCCAATGACCACATCTCTAGGGCTACATGTAGACTACATAAAATATACCAAAATAACTCACCATCAATCACGATCATGTCAATCAATTGTACAACATATATAGAACTATCCAAGGGTTTATATCAATCTCTAAGGGTTGACATAAATCTCTAAGTGTTGACATCAATGAAAACCAACTATCCAAACCAATTTTCCAACAATATCCCCCTTTGGCATTGATGGCGACACCAACATTGATGGAAACACCAATGCTCCAATTCTTATGCTCCCCCCATGACCATTGCTCCTCATCAATGTTTCCCACTCTCCCCCTTTGAAATCAATGGAAAAGGGTATCTCTCTTGGGCTCTTCCCCTTGTTGTTATGTCTCCCCCTATCTACATGCTACTGATCTTTCTCTATATCAATGTAGAGCTACCTGTATATGTTTCCTTTCCTCTCCTCCAATGTTGTTTATTTTCCATTGGTGATTCCTCTTGAATTTCACTGAAATATATAAAAATAATTCAAAATTTGATTTCTTCATACTATTCAACAATGTCCTTCTGATGATATATCTTCTGTTGATGGTTTCTATTTCCATGTTCCGTTGTGCCTTTCCTTTCTATGACCAACAGATTCCAATTGATTACACTGATTCCAATTGTAAATACACTGTTATGCATCTTCTATGAACCATACTCTATGTAGTTTCTAAGCATATCATGAATCCATCTCTGTCCATATGTCCCAAACTGTCCATACATATGCTATTCAACTGTCCACAATGCTGACCCATCTATCACTATACTATATGGATGCAACTGATCATCTCATAAACGTGCCCACTGTAACCCAAACTCTACATGTATGGAACAACCTATACTGAAGATATCTCTTCCTAAATATAATCATAAACTTCTTCCAGCTGACACCTATGTGGGAAAATTGCTTTCTCAATCGATTGATTTGTCATTCTGTACTTTTTTTGTCTAACTGCCCCAAATCTGTCTCTGCAAATACATCACACTACTCGAAGGTTGGTTCACTGATCTATAGTAGCTACCGCACTGAATCCCCCTGTTCAATATTCATATTTACTGGGAGTCTCCAATCCTGATGGCTCATAAAAATACCCGCTCTGATGCAGAGTCATCTTCCTCTTTGTGTGTAGAGTCATCATCTCTCTGAACTTTGACTTCTCCCTTTTTTCATTTGGATTGATCTTGCTCTATAATTCCTAAAAGTACAATATCTTGAACCTATTGCTTATTTTTCTGCTCTTCTTTTCTTTCACGCACTACTACAAATCATGTGATCTCTGGAACCTATTCTTTATTCACCTGTCCCTCTTTTCTTTCATTTCTTCCCCAAACCTTTATGTATATGATATATGATACTTCGATCTTAGATACATAAAGGTTTGGGGAATAAATTCTTTGGGGAAACCTATTATTTCCAATATTGCGATTCTGGGACCTGGTATTTATTCACCTATTCTTCTTGTTTTCTTTTCCATACTTTATTATATCTGATATCAATGTTCTATTTCATGGAAGTATCGATCATTCTTATACAATCACAAGCTATGTGTCCATAGTTATGGTATTTGTAACACTCAATGTTATGTGGGGCCACATAAGCATTTCTTTCTTGAACATTTCTTCCATAAGCCCTGCAATCTGCAACATTATGTCCAAAGTTAGTACAATAAAAATAATGACCATAAAATAAATTTACATACCTGGGAGTGAATGATCTTCTTTGTTGTGTAGTCCTTCTGAATTCCTGCCTTGGATGATCACGAACTTCACTTCTGTGGATCCCTTCATTATGGTTGAAACTTATTTGTTTCCTGAATGTGGAAGTTCTTGTTGAATATGTATCTCTATTTGATTCTTGTTGACCATGCTTCCTTCCTTTGATTACTTTTTCATAATTTTTACTCTTTTCTTCATTCTTCTTTTCTGGCAACCTAAAATACTTCTCCTCATTCTCTACTACTGATGTGGATGTTTCTGTCTCTTTAGCATTCTTGTTGAGCTTGACAATTTTACTTCTCAATGTGATAACTTCTTCCTCAAGCTTCTTAACCTCTTCTTCTTTCTTCATTATCTAAATCTTCATGAATTCTTTTGTTCGCTTTGCTTCTTCAAGTTGGATATTCAAGGAGATGATTTCCTTTTCAAGTTCTCTTTCTCATTGACTGAATTCTTCTTCATGATTCTTTTCCTTTTCAATCTCATGATTGTTTTCTATTTTATTGGGATTTTCTGTCTCATCACTTTCAATCTTTAAATAAGGGAATTCAATTTCAATATGTCCTAATTCTTCACAATTAAAGAAAAAATACATACTTCAGTTGAATTCACACTCTTCTTCTTCTAAATATGTCTGACATGATGAGAAACTTACCTCTTGTTCTGTACCTGCTTCTTCTTTAGCAATATCCGACTCTATGATGGGATAAAAATAAATATTTTTCATCTTATCTCAGAGTTCTTTAGCTGATGAACATTTTCCTACTTTGTCCTTTACTGAATCAGGTAATTCTTCCAAGAAAAAATCCATTGCTATTTTGTTGTTCTTTTTCAATTCCTTCTTGGTTGCAATATTTGGAGGTTTCTTTGTAGCGGTGTATCCTGTAAAAACTCAGTGCCAAATATCATTCCCTTTTTCCTGTAAAAATACTTTCATCCTGCCACTCCATAATTCATACTTCAGACCCTTTTGTAATCAATTAATATTGTACTCCATAAAGTGTAACATGTCCAACCAATTATTGTCTCATCTATGAAACCATATCCACTCTCATCTGCATGAAACTCATGTCAAAATCACCAAGAGCATATCTCAAACTATATTCTCAACATCACCAGCACATGCCTCTACCAAGCATGTACCAACATCACCACATACCATCACAAGATATGTGTCTCAACCAAGTACCAACCTGTACCATACATCAAGCATGCATCAACCTGTATCTCAACCTGTACCATCAACAAGTGCATCAACCATGCACCAAACCTGTATCACCACATGTACCACAACAAGTGGATCAACCATGCACCAACACCTATATCATGAACACATGTACCATTCCATGTTCCAATCATGTACATCAACCATGTACATCAACACCATACCATATACCAAAAGATATCATCAATGAAGTTCCTCAACCATATGCCAAGAATATGTGCCAAATGTGTACCAAGCATATATCAAGATCACCAACAAGTGCCTCTATAAATGTACCAATATCAAGACCACTAACAAAATCTTCTCACATGTCACCATAAGATATACCAATAAAACTCAGACATGCACTAGCAATATACTTCAACATATCTTCCTCAAAACCATTCAATACAATAAGCACTATACAACCAATATTTTCTCTAAACATGCACCAAGGATGTGCATCAATAGATCAAGGATATGCTTCTAGATAGTATCACCTTAACATGATTTTCCTCCTAACCAAAGTGAGATATCATCACTGAGAAAATACTCAACATAACGAACAATATACCCTAAACGAAATGACTCAATCCACACACTAGGGTTTGTACCATGCACTTATGATATGCCTCAAGATTATAATTCAAAACTAAACCATGTACCATCATCATACAACCTTCAACACAAGAATATACTCATACATTTAGCTCTTTGACTAACCTAGAACATCATACCTCAGTTATCCATACCTTTCTCAGCTTTTTTTGCATGTTACCACCCTTTTTCCCAAACTTATTAGTGCCTCACTTGTTGCACACTAGTCAACCCACGAGGATGTTTCACTTGAAAAGTATAGTGAAACCTGTGAGGATGACCCAAATTAGGGTTTCCTCATATTTCTTGGCTCTCCACTGCAATCATGAGAATAACACACTTCCTTTCCTTCACTACCTCATAAAATTGTCGTCGTAAACCAATAAACCAAAAACACTAGACCATGTCATTCACAAGAAAGATAATAATGAATAAGTGTGTGAGTATACTTGTGAACGACTCCTTGAGGGTTATTTATACTTTTGGTAGGTAAATCCTCTCCTTAAAATTAGGTCTTATAGGTTTTTCTTGTTACAACAACTTTACCCTTTCATTCATTGATGTGTAACCAACTAGGGCTTCTTGACCATTCTTTGGGGATTCCAACTTTACAAGGCCATATCTCCCAAATTGCGAGGAACCACGTGGCATTCCACATATCAACGTAAATGAAACAATGTGTACTATCCATAGATGATAGTATTACCTTCAATTTTATTTTCCTTAATGTCCATATACCTCAATCAACTTCGGGTCCCATGACCACATCTTCAGGGCTACACATAGACTACATCAAATGTACCAAATTAACTCACCATCAATCTCGATCATGTCAATTAACTGTCCAACATCTCTAGAAATATCCAAGGGTTGATATCAATCTCTAAGGGTTGACATAAATATCCAAGGATTGACATCAATGACAACCAACCGTCCAAACCAATTGTCCAACAATCTCCCCTTTTGGCATTGATGGAAACACCAACATTGATGGAAACACTAATGCTCCAATGCTCATGCTGCCCCTATGACCATTTCTCCTCATCAATGTTTCTCACTCTCCCCCTTTGACATTAATGTAAAAATGGTATTTCTCCCTGGGGCTTCTCCTCCTATCGTTATGCATTTGATAACTCCCCTTATCGATATGTCTCCTCCTGTCTGCATGCTACTGATCTTTCTCTAATTATGTTTCTTCCCTTGAATTTTCTCTAGATCAATGTAGAGTTACATGTATATGTTTCCTTTCCTCTCTTCTAGTGTTGTTTATTGTCCATTGGTGATTCCTCTTGAATTTCACTGACAGATATAAAAATCATTCAAAATTTTATTTCTTCATACTGTTCAACAATGTCCTTCTGACATTATATATTCCGATGATGGTTTCTCTTTCCCTATTATGTTGTGCCTTGCCTTTCTGTGACCGACTGATTGAAACTAATTCCACTGATTCTAATTGTAAATACACAACTATGCATCTTCTCTGACCCATACTCTATGTACATGTTAAGCATCTCACGAATCCATCTCTTTCCATATTTCCCAATATTCCCATACCTCTGCTACTCAACTATCCACAATGTTGGACCATTTGTCACAATATTATATGGATGCAACTGATCGTCTCATAAATGTTTCCACTATAACCCAAACTCTTGAAGGATTATTTGTAGCAGTGTATTCTGTAACAATTGAGTGCCAAGTATCATACCCCTGTGCCTTCATTTTGCTACTCCATAATTCATACTTCAGACCCTTCTGACCATTGAACATTGGTGCTCCATTCATATTGCACTTTTATACTCCATTCATACCGTACTCCATGATCTACCTTCCAGTGGTTAAACTGTTTCCTTGAAGGACCTTTTGGAATACTAAGAGGGGGGCTGGGGGGCTGGGGGGTGAATTAGTATGAGCACTTTATACCACTTTTAACCACAATATATATATTCTTCAACTTTATCAATAATGTTCAATAATATATCATCAATATATTATCAATATATCATTAGCATAGCATGAGCATATATCATCAATATATCATAATCATATAAACATAATCATCATAACATCAAAAACATAACATCAAGTAAAAAATACACCAAAATTTACGTGGAAACCCAAACAAGAGAAAATCGTAGAATGCTTTATTATATATCAAGAATTCATTCATAGGAAGCACCAACTACCCAATTCTCCAGCTACAACTAGAAGGAGGCTCCAACCCCCTATTTATAGGATCCAACATGAAGGAAGCTACAACTCCCTAGATTCTTTGGATCCAACTAGAAGGAGGATACAACCCCCTGGGTTCTCCGACTCCAACTGGAAGGTGGCTAAAACCACCTAGTTCTCAGGCTCCAACCTAAAGGAATTTCCAACTCCCTGATTCTTTGGATCCAACTGGAAGGAGGCTACAACCCCCTTTCATTTCCCTGTTCTGCCACCCTAAAGTATAAGTGTAGACCAAATATCGCTACCAAAATCACTGCCACTTTCACTATCACTTCCATTTCCACTATCACTGCAACTGTCACATGAACTTGTAACCTATCAACCTGTCACTGCATCCAACCTATCACATCAACTTGTCCAACCGATCATTGTCACAAATACATGTCTAACAACCTGTCCAACCGATCACTATCACAACAACATGTCCAAACAATCACTGTAACAAAAACCTGTCCAACTGATCATTGTCACAACAACCTGTCCATCCAATCACTGTCTCATCCATGAAACCAGATCCACTCTCATCTGCATGAAACTCATGTCAAGATCACTAAGAGCATATCTTAAACTATATGCTCAACATCACCAACACATGCCTCTACCAAACATGTATCAACATCACCACATACCATCACAAGATATGTGTCTCAACCATGTACCAACCTGTACCATACATCAACCACACATCAACCTGTATCTCAACCTGTACCATCAACAAGTGCATCAACCATGCACCAAACCTATATCACCACATGTACCACAACAAGTGCATCAACCATGCACCAACACATGTACCATACCATGTTCCAACCATGTACATTAACACCATACCATATACCAAAATATATCATCAATGAAGTGCCTCAACCATATGCCAAGAATATGTGCCAAATGTGTACCAATCATATATCAAGATCACCAACAAGTGTCTCTATCAATGTACGAATCATATATCAATACCACTAACAAAAACCTCTCACATTGCACCACAATATATACCAATAAAACTCAGACATGCACCAACAATATACTTCAACATATCTGCCTCAAAACCATTCACTACAACAAGTACTATACAACCAATAGTGCCTCTAAACATGTACCAAGGATGTGCATCAATAGATCAAGGATATGCCTCTAGATAGTATTACCTTACAATGATTTTCCTCATAACCAAAGTGCCATAACATCATTGAGAAAGTACTCAATATAACCATCAATATACCCTAACAGAAATGACTCAATCCGCACACTAGGGTTTGTACCATGCACTTATGATATGCCTCAAGATTATACTTCAAAACTAAACCATGTACCATCATCATACACCCTTCAACACAAGAATATACACATACCTATAGCTCTTTGATTTACATGGAACATCAAACCTCAATTATCCATACCTTTCTCATATTTTGTTGCATGTTACCACCCTTTTTCCCAAACTTATCAGTTCCTTGCTTGTTGCACACTAGTTGACCCATGAGGAAGCTTCACTTGAAAAGTAAAGTGAAACCTGTGAGGATGACCCAAATTAGGGTTTCCTCATATTTCTTGTCACTCCACTACAATCCCGAGAATCTCTCACTTCCTTTACTTCGCTACCTCAGAAAATTGTTGTCGTAAACCAATAAACCAAAAACACTAGACCATATCATTCACACAAAAGATAATCAATGAATAAGTGTGTGGGTATACTTGTGAATGACTCCTTGAGGGTTATTTATACTTTTGGTGGGTAACTCCTCTCCTTAAACTTAGGGCTTCTAGGGTTTTCTTGTTACAACAACTTTACCCTTTCATTCATTGACTTGTAACCAACTAGGGATTCTTGACCATTCTTTGGGGCTTCCAACTTTACAAGGCCATATCTTCCTAAACGTGAGGAACCACGTGGCGTTCCACATATGAATGGAAATGAAACGATGTGTACTATCCATCCATGATATTATTTCCTTCAATTTCACTATCCTTCATGTGCATATACCTCAATCAACGTCGGGTCCCATGACCACATCTTAGGGGATACACGTAGACTGCATTAAATGTAACAAACTAACTCACCATCAATCTCAATCATGTCAATAAAATTTAAAACATCTATAGAAATATATAAGCATTGACATAAATCTCTAAGGGTTGACATTAATCTCTAAGGGTTGACATCAATGACAACCAACTGTCCAATAGGATGAGCATTTTAGAATATGCAGAGATACATTTCTTGTTGGTACTATGTTATCAATGGTTGATTTTGATGAGAAATACACCCTTCAACCACAAAATGAGATTCAAAGAAAATATTATCACTTAGATTAGGTCAACATAATGGTCCATATCACAGATAGGCATGGACCGAATAGTAATGAAGAAAACATAATTATATTGTAAGAGTATCACTTCTACATAAGCGATAATCGATACCATGACTTAGCCTACGCACAACATTGTTTTCAGTTGTTCTGCAATCACCTTAAGGAGAAGAGCACACAGAAAGATCAACACTAGATTTGGTCATATGGTTGTGTAGGCCAATTAAAAAATTCTCATGTATTTCAATGGTTGTGTATGTTGCACAAAAAACTAAAGGTACCACACATTTGGAACTATTTTGAGTTTGGGCATAGAAAATGGGAGCATGATGGAGTAGGTGCATGTATAAAAAGGGAGTTACACAAGAAATAAATGAAATTCACAACTACTTCCCTCATTTGAGATGCAAAATCCAATGTTGAATGGTGTTCTTCAGTAATGGGAGAGGGAACAAGAACCTGTGAAAACCAATCACACAAGAAATGACATGTACATAGATATTTTTGGGAGGTGGTTGATGTAGATCGATCATAGTGGTATGAATGAAAAACAATCCAGGGCACTCATGGATTCCATTCAGTTAGAACATCAGACAATGCAATAGTTGAAATATGGATGAGCAAACTCTCTTGCTTCAGTGGTCCATGTAGTAGTAATGAACGGGATGATTGTGAATCGACATACTAGGTTGATAAATGGGATCATGTATCACTCCCCATTGTCCAACTTATAACTATGGAATTATCCCAGTTGGAGGAGGACCAATCAAGTATTTTAACAGATTATGATCATGTCTCAGATCTCATACTGTCATGTTCGTTGATTCCTTATATTAAATTTTGAATAACTAGCATTAATGTTTTATTCTTTGGTCATTTAGTGGACTCACATTTTGTCACTCCATTTTTTGCAGGGAAAATATACACAGTGGTTTCCCCAAGAGATAATGAATGGGGCACTATTTATTGGCTGATACGATGCTTAGAGGGAAAGTATACCCTCGTGCAATCAATAACAGACTCTGAAGGCATTGAATTTCCGATTGGGTCGATGGTTATTAAAGGTGAATATCTAACACGGGATTAAAGAACACGAAAGAAAAGGTGGTCATCTATTTCAATATTATAAACCAGGTCAAGTCATATACCACTTTACAAAATTTGTTATTGGTTCAAACCTCCAACTACAAAGAATGCAAAGAAAAAAATCATCAAAGGTACGATACTTCTTTCCTTACTCTGAGCACGAGAAGTTAATGAAGACCGTTAGTATTAGAAGTGATCCCCATGGTTAATAGGTTAAAATGGGAAGTGATAAAATTCTCATGCCTTCCCATGCCTTCTCGCTCCTTTCCATGACATGCCTTCCCATGCCTTTCCTTCCCATGCCTTGCCTTGCCTTGCCACACATTCACTTGCATTGCCTTCACTTTTCATGCCTTAACTTTCCTTTCCTTGCCTTGAATTTCCTTTCCATGCAATGACTTCCCATGCCTTGCCTTTCCTTTCCATGCCTTCACTTCCCTTGACTTGCCTTACCATGCCTTGTCATTCCATGCCTTTCCTTTCCTTGCCATGCCTTTCCTTCACTTGCCTTGCCTTGCCATGCCTTCACTTTCCTTTCCTTTCCTTGCCATGCCTTTCCATGCCATGCCTTCCCATGCCTTTCCTTGCCATGCCTTACCTTCACTTGCATTTCCTTCACTTACCTTGCCTTCACTTGCCTTCCTTGCCTTGAATTTGCATCCCATGCCTTCCCATGCCTTTCCTTGCCTTTCCATGCCTTCACGTTCCTTTCCTTTCCTTTCCATGCCTTGCCTTGCCTTACCATGCCTTCAATTTCCTTTCCTTGCCTTTTCATGCCATGCCTTCCCATGCCTTCCCATGCCTTCCCATGCTTTTCCTTGCCATGCCTTGTCATGCCATCACTTAGATTTCCTTCACTTGCCATGCCTTCACTTTCCTTTCCTTTCCATGCCATGCCTTGCCATGCCTTCCCATGCCTTTCCTTGCCTTTCCATGAGTTCACTTGCCTTTCCTTTCCTTGTCATGCCTTGCCTTTCCTTTCCATGCCTTCTGTTGGAGCCGCCTTTGTTTTTTCTAGCCCGTCTCAAATTTCATGTCATAATGCTCGAAATCGAAAGATGGTTTTCGTATTTTCCGTCTGTGGTTTCAAAATCTCTGAAGTCTTATCATGCAAGCAGGGTGATTATTGTACTCTCTCGAGGCAAGTTCTACTTTTCGGCAAAAAAATTTCCCCCTTTTTGTTCTACCTCAGGATTTCGCAGGTTGGATTGATCCAGGTGGATATCGGTGGCCACCCACCTTTTCCAAATGGCTCAAAACAGTTTTCTGGCCATTTTGGCAATTTACTATTTTTAGCAGGTTTTAACTTCCGGGGCCATTTTGAGGGTCCAAATGAAGGTTTTTCGAGATAGAGGTTCTCAATGATATCCAAAGGAATGATTGAGACCCCAAAATGAATCTCCTCAACAATACCTTTCCAACGAGCTATCACATGCCTAAAACGGAGATCGTATGCAAAAGTTACGACCCCGGGAAGTTGATATACTCACTTACCCAAACGGGGCCCACATGACTTTTGGCGCTTCATCTCCTAGGGTTAGGTTTTT
>JZKD02S0232459.1:135743-181128 GCA_000966675.3 Picea glauca
ATCACCCACAATGTTCTACTTCCGCTTGACATACTCTATTGCAAAGTCAAATGCCTATACCTTCGTCACCCATTTCTGTTGGTGCTCACCGAGGTCCCTCTGCTCAAGGAAATACTTCAAACTGTTGTGATTGGTCTTGACCACGGATTCGTTGCCCACCAAATATTGTCTGAACTTGGTCAAGGCATGCATGATTGCCAACATTTCCTTGTCATAAATGGAGTACAACCTCTCAGTTTGACTAAGCTTTCAGCTCTCGAATACAATGGGGTGTCCTCCTTACATAAAAAATGCACCGATCCCTTCGCCGGATGCATCACACTCTAGTACAAATGGCAGGGTGAAGTTTGGTAGTGCCAACACTGGACAAGTGCCCATGACTTCCTTCATGTGATCAAAGGCTTCTTGTGATTTCTTGGTCCATATGAAGGCCCCATGCTTGGTAAGATCTATCAATGGTGCTCCAAGATGAGAAAAACCCTGGACAAACCGCCTGTAATAGCTGCACAGCCCGAAGAAGCTCCTCAATTTTGTCACATTCTTGGGCATTGACCAATCCAGAATGGACCTGATCTTCTCTTGGTGCACTTGTACCCCCTTTGCATTGATGATGTGGCCTAAGTAAAGAAGCTCTGTCATACCGAACTTGCACTTGGACTCTTTGGCATATAATGACTGTGCCTCCATGTTGCTCAATACCTCATCTAGGTGCCTCATATGCTCTTTCCATGACCATCTATAGATCAATATGTTGTTGAAGAAAACAAAGACTTATTTCCTTAACTGATCCCTAAATATATGGTTCATGCAAGACTAGAATGTAACAGGTGCATTGGTTAGCCCAAATGGCATAACCAAGAACTTGAAGTGTCCAAAATGACATCGAAATGTCGTCTTCTCTATGTCTTGCTCTCGGATGCTGATATGATGATATCCAGAGCGTAGATCAATTTTTGAGAAGAAAACTGCCCCATGCAGTTCATCCATCAACTCGTCAATGCATGGGATAGGGTACCAGTTCTTGATGGTTTTCTTGTTCAAGGCTTAGTAATCAATGCACATCCTCATGGTGCCATCCTTCTTCAGAACTAAGACACCTGAAGAAGAAAATGGGCTGTTGCTCGGTCTTATGTGTCCCATCTCCAACAATTCCTTGATTGCCTTCTCTATTTCATCCTTGAACCTCCTAGGATGACGATGGGGGGTGGGGGGGGTGATCATAGGTTTTCCCCCGTCCTCCAACTCAATGGAGTGCTCAAACCCCCTGTCAGGTGGTCTCCCTGGTGGAATTGCCTCAAAGATCTACTGATGTCGTCCCAATAAATTCTTGATCTCTGTATGGTATTGTTGTCGACCTTCTGAATCCTTCTAAGTAGTGATCAAGCATTCTGCGACATATGATACCTCCCCATGTTTAAGTATCCTCTCCATCCTCTTGGATGAAACTGTCCTGAGTTCTCCTGTCGACATACCTCTTAGAACAACCTTMTTCCCATCCTAATCTCTGAATCCCATTTCCAAGGTTTGGTAGTTGGTAGTGATTTTTTCCAAGGTAATCATCCACTAAACTCCTAACACCACATCTGTGTCCGATAGGTCAACCACATAAAATATGTCTCTCATTGTGTAGTTGCCTAACTTCATCTCTAAGTTTGGAACTTTGTCTAGACACTCCACTGTGTGGCCATCTACTACCGCAACATCAAACCCCTAAAACTCCTCTATCCGAGGTGCCTGTCTCAATACTAGTGAAGCGTCGATGAAGTTGTGGGTGGCCCCACCATCTATCAGGGAGATTTCTCCTTGCCAATAAATAATCCCTCTGATACAAAGGGTACCATACCTAGGAACACCAGAAAGGGTCGCTATGACACCTCCCTTTGTTGGTTTCCTCCTATTATCCTGTTCTGGCGGTTGTGGGACTACTAGAGGATGGGCTCCTACCGATGTTGGTGGTCTACGGGGAGGTTTCTCCTCTGCGGGTGCTTAATCCTCCTATGAACTAGTGGATCCACTGTCCTGCTCCTCCTCCTCACTGTCCATGTTGTCTGTTTCTACCTCAATATAATGAATCTCTCCCTTTCCCATGCACCTGTGGCCTAGGACCCAAGGATATCTGTAGCTGAAGAAAAGCTTCTTCCTCATAAGCTCTTGCCTAGTCCCATCATACAACTTCTCCTTGCCCTTCCATTCTCTCTGGAATGGCTTCCTGTCTCGATCCCTCTGGGGCACAAATGCTTTGGAGAAAGTTTTAGTCTTTGGCACTGAGTCTGCTAGATCTCAAGTGAGAAGGATGGCATCCTGCGAAGTGGGAGGCCTGTATGCCTTCAACCATCCTCTCAAAGGCTCTGTGAGTCATTATGTGAATAACATGATCAACATGGGCTCTGATATATCTATCATTTCCACGGCTACTCACTGAAAATCTGTGATGAACGCCTCTACCGTGTCATTTTGTCGCAACTGGGCTAGATCCCTGAAGTGTATCTCTGGATCCTTCCCGTCAGACCTATCCATGAGCCTATCTGTAAACTCCCTATAGGAGGTGATGTGACTATGACCCAATGTCACCAATCCATGGTACCACCACTTGTGTGCCTTACCCTCCAAGTGTAGGGTCACGAAAATGATGGCCTCTGTCTCGGTCATCTAGTTGAGCTTGTAATACGTGTCTAGCTTCTGTACCAAATCTCTGGCGGTGTATTTGGATGATCCGTCGAAGGAAAGGATGGTGAGTTTCCCAAATTTTCAGATGAAATCGAGGTTATGCCCCTGCTACTGTTGTGGTCCTCCCCTCTACATCTCTCTGGGGCGGTTCCTAAGTCTGAGTCCATAGTACTCGACTAAGGTCATGTCCTAATGGAAGTCATGACCCAATGCAACGTACTCCCTCTTATACTCTGCAATGTCGTCGTCATGGGTGGGTGGCCTATGTGCTATCGGTGGCAGGGCTGCTACCGGGGGTTCCCTATGGAAACTGGAAAACAAGGGTCTGGGAATCCTACTCGCAGAGGTTTATGTGTGAGAGGGTGACTGGGGTCCACTACCTGCTCCCAAGTTCCCCTGTGCTGCATGTAGGACTTGTGTATCTGGGGTGCCCACTCTAGCCAATCTATCAACCACCTGTGCCACTGACTAACACATGGTCTGTTGACTAGCTAACATATCATTGATAACCTACATGAAAGTTGCCTCTGGATCTACGGGGGCCTTGACACTGCCCTATGGTCACTCATATCTATCTCCTAGCATCCTCTCGGCCTCGCGCTCAGCCTCACACTCTACCCTTGTCTCTGCTTCTCTGTGTGTCTCTTCCTCTTCCTTTGAGCTAGAAGGAAAATGGGGAAAATCAGGCCCATGCCTTCTTTCCTGATGCCTGTTGTAAGTGACATATTCATCACCTACGTGTTCACGACCCTCTGGGTCTTCTGTTGCACTCATTGTCTTTAGTCACGGGCTGGCAGGACTAAAGTTCTGATACCACTGTAATGTTCCTGACTTGGCTAGTCTAGGAAAAGCTGCTAATGTGTGTGTAGGATCAAAGGTTTACAACATATAAATGATCATACAAATAATAAACGCGACAAAGGAATGCAAATTTTGTATTATGTTATCTCTGTGGATTACAAAATGGCTGAATGAAGATGAATAAAATGACAATACTCGACTAGATAAACAGACAAAGGATCCTATCCGGAATACAAATAAGCAATTGCGGCTGAATAAAATAACAACACTCGTCTAGATCAAAAGACAAAAGGATCTTAGCCGGAATACAAATAAGAAACTAAAAGATAATACCCAGTTTATGGGAGCACTGTGGAATCAATGAAGAATGATGGAAGACCTGGATGATCTTCCCGATGACTAGGGTGTCTTTCAACATCGAAATCAACCAACTGGTGTCTTCCTCCTGGAATACACTGAACTATATCTCCTGAGATGCACCTCTTCTCCTCAATGACAAGTCATAATCTACATAATGATGAATTAGGTTGTTGACCCTTCCTTTATAGCTTTCCAAAACCCTAAATCATGTTGAAACCCTAATTCACTGTTGATTTCCAAAACCCTAAATCACTGCTGAAACCCTAATTCACTATTGACTTCTATTTTTATCTCATAATTACTTAAAGCGCTTTTAACCCTTTTTAGCTCAATGTCACTTTCTGAATATAACACCTGTGACTGGAGTGACCTCTAGTAACCCTGTTTACCCCTCTTTGGCCCTGGCTATAGTCTAACGGGGCAGTTTAGACCATTAAGCCTCCTCTCTGGAGCTCCTATTTGGAAAGGGACATTACAGTAAGGCAAGGCAAGGCAATGCAAGACAAGGAAATGCAAGGCATGGGATGGTAAGACAAGGCAATGCAACACATGGAATGGAATGGCATGTAAAGTCATGGAAATGCATGGCATGAAAATGCAAGGAAATGCAAGGCATGACATGGTAAGACATGTGAAGTCAAGGCATTGCATTGCATGGCATGGCAAGGAAAGGAAAGAAAAGGAAAGGCAAATCAATGCAAGGCATGACATGGCGTAGCAAGGCAAGGTAATGCAATGAAAGGCGCAAAGGCAAGGCTTGGAATGGCATAGAAAGGTAGGCCAAGGCAAGACAATACAAGGATACCATATCATACCATACCATGCCAAGGATACGATATCATACCATACCAAGGAAATACATACCATACCATACCATACCATTGCTTGGCAAGGCAAGGAATACCATACCATACCATACCATACCATGGCAAGGCAAGGCATACCATACCATACCATACCATGGAAAGGAAAGGAAAGGAAATGCATACCATACCATACCATACCATACCATACCATACCATGGAAATACAAGGAAAGACATACCATACCATACCATACCATGGCAAGGCATGACAGGAAAAGTCATGCATGGCATGGCATGGTAAGGAAAGGCATGTCATGGCATGACAAGGCAAGCTATGGCAAGGCATGTCAAGGAATACCATGGCATGGCATGGCATGGAAAGACAAGGCAAGGCATGCAAAGGAAAGGTATGGCATGGCATGGTAAGGCAAGGCAAGGCAAGGAAAGTTAATGCAAGGCATGACATGGCATGGGAAGGCAAGGCAAGGTAATGTAAGGCATGGCATGGAAAGGCAAGGAAATGCAAGGCATGGCATGGAAAGGAATGCAAAGGAAAGGTGTTGAGACTCCTTTTTGTCACCTCCAATTACCTTATCTTGTCCCATGTCCTGATCAATTTTTCCTAATGCATATGCACTCTTTGCCTATTTTCCTCAACATACATGTCCTTTAGCAATTATTGTGTACATATGAGGTAAATTATGTTTAATCATGATTTATGATGATTTATTAATGATTTATATTAAATTTATGATGTTTAAATCTCTCTAATTACTTTGAATGATCTAAGAAGACTTCATGACAACAACTCCTATTTCTATGCCCATCTGGTAGAAATCCTCGCGATCATCCGGTGCCAATGTTGAGTTCTTGTGGTACCTATTATTATGATCATTCAATAACTGTTGCTGAGTTCATCTGGTACCTATTATTACACTCGTCTGATACCTATTGTTGAGTTAGTCCATTATCGATTTATATGACTATGTGCATCTGGTATCGAGTTATGCGACTGTGTGCATCCAGTATTGAGTTATACGGCTGTGTGCATCCGGTACCAGTATTTTTCTCCAGCTGTGCGCATCTAGTACCCTCTCCGTATTTGTAGGCTTAGATGTTTGAAAAAGGTTGTTCTCGATGGGTCTAAGGAATTTTTTGGTTCAAACATTCTTTGTTTGTTGAAGACCATGATACATTTCATCACTCATGCACTTCGTGTCATGAGGATGAAATCGTTCCCTTAAAAATCGATACATCCACCAATTGTAATATTTGTGAAAGTATTTGATGTTATCTCCATACTTTGATTGTAATGTTTTTTCTCTTTAAAGAGAGAGCCTTGTAGATGGTAGATATGCACAGAGATAGAATTAAGCATTGTTATGTTGTAAGACTGGTTCTTGATGATTGTGGATTGTACCTCTGTTTTTCTGAAGTAATGATATAATTGCAGTTTATGGATTCTATATGTGTGTTCAAATATTCTCTTCTGTAAGTTTCTTTTAAGAGCTGCCTTATTAGTACAACAAAGGCCAACTGACCTAATCAAGGTAATAATCTTTGTATTTATTTGTGAATATGATTTTGATTTTCTGTTTGCATAGATAGAGTAACTCTATGTTTGATCACAACATCTAACTTTATTCATGTTATGTTTCAGTGACACATTTGATAGAATACAATAGAGCTGTGTGATAATTTTGAGTGAGTGAGAGTTTTGTGTGTAATGTGAGATTTCTGAGTGCAACAATTTTCTGAGTAATAATTTTTCATCTTTGTGTGAGTATATGGAATCAATCATTTGATTTAAATGATTTAGCGTTTGTCTAGACTAAATGTTGTACTGTTTGTTTTTATTTTTAAAATCTAGGGACAAGTTGGATCTCCATCTTTCACCATACATGAGCCTATAATGGAGTATTCCACCACACTTAGAGTTTTCTTCGAGAATTGATCAGAATACATCTTGCAAACACAGGCACAATCAATACTTCCATCTCTCACCCTACATGCACCTATAATGGAGTGTTTTACTCTGCCTAGTATTTCTTTTAGGCTTGATTGAATTTTCTTTTAAGAGGATGCAAAGTGTTGATTGTTGTTAGTTTAGTTTCTCTAGGATATAGAATCAAAGTTCATATTTCCCTTTCATGTGACAACAATGAACAGATCCATCACCTGAGCAAGAACTTTAGACTATATGCTTGTTTATGAGTTTTTCTTTCTGAATTTTGAACTGTGTGGAGAGTGTTATTTGAAAAGTGTGAAAACAATGTATTTGGTTTGAAAGTGTTTATTATATAGGTTATACTCATCATACATAGGCATTTATCTATTATCAACACATATAGTGCATCAACTCTATTGATTACGAAACCGGATTGACATATTAAATGATTGCAATGTATTGAACATATAATTGCACCAACACAACACATTACATGTCATGGCAAGGCAAGGCAAGGTAAGGCAATGCAATGCAAGGCATGACATGGTGTGGCAAGGCAAGGAAAGGAAATGCAATGCAATGCAAGGCATGGCATGGAAAGGCATGGCATGACAAGGAAAGAAAATGCAAGGCATGACATGGAAGGGCATGCAAAGGGAAGACATGGCAAGGCAAGCCAAGTCAAGACAATACAAGGACAAATATAAAAACCCTTAAAACAAGTAATCATTAAATGAAAGGGGGACAAAAATGCAAGCTTAAACTAGGGTTTAGATAAAACAAGCATGTTGAAATGCAAGATGACACATGAAAACTCTACAATATTCAAGACATGACGATCCTAAAGGGATGAAAATCATGACATAAATGTAATAAAAGGTGTCGAGGTGTATTCCTAGGGTTTAATTGTGAGGCATGTCAATGTTTCTTTTTTTGTTATTCTTTTTTCATTGCAATCCACATTTTGATTTGACTTTTTCCTTGTATAATTTTATGGAACGTTATATTTATTGTTATATAGGTTAAAATGGGAAGCTACGTGACAAGACATGGGAAGCTACATGACAATGGCATGTCATGGCAATGGAAATGACATGGATTCACAAGGAATGGCTATAACATGGAAATGTGTAATATTCCAGATATAAAAAGTATGCAGAACATAAATAAATAGCTAGAAATGGCAGATGAACAACAATATAAGAAGAACAACACCACAATAATACCAAAATGATGCCAGAATAATACCCAAAAGAACACTTTGATTACTGAGAGCAATGTTCACTTGCCTCTTCGAGGGGGCAACCTCCAACAGAGCAGAGCTCTATTAAAATAATATCCAAGACAAGAGTTCTCATACCCTCGACTCCTATTTATACTAAATATGTCTATCAAAAGAACCATTTAGAGGAAGATCCTTCTAGAAGCATAAGCTTCTATTAGGTCTTCTTACATTGGACTTATACTTCCTTATTTCTAGGCCTTATTAATATTGACCTTTACTACATGGAAATATATTATTCTACCTACATGAGGGGTTAGGTCCCTAACATGTCCTCCCCCTTAAAAACAACCTTGTCCTCAAGGCTTGAGATGGGGAACTTGCTGCAGAATGGTAGTTGGTTCCCAAGTGGCATCTGTTGGAGTTGTAACTTTCCACTGGACTACCACTTCCTTGATGGTATGTTGATGCAGTTGATGCTCATGCTGGTCCAAAAATGATTGTGGTTGTAGCCAAATGGAGCCCTCTTCGTCCAACTTGGGAAGTTTGGTCTGAGTTTGGAACTTAGTTCCAATCACCTTCTTTAAGCAGGAAACATAAAAAACAAGATGGATCTTAGAATGACTAGGCAAAGCTAACTGATAGGCCACCTGTCCCACATGCTTGAGCACGGTATAAGGACCATAAAATTTGGGCACCAGTTTCTAACAATGCTAGTGTTGGGCAATTCAATTGCTTAAATTGCTTTCATTTAATTAACAACCAGGGATGCTTGTAATCTTGTGATGATGCCAGCAAAATATATGCAGGAGTAGGCATCTAAATCTAATCTAAGAAAATTCAATCAAATCCTAACTTTTTCATTGCACTTAATAAGACTTAGTTGTTGTAGGCAAGAAAACACTAGCTCTCTTACAAGAGGTCCTCTCGTGATGTTTCACAAAACCTATAAACAATCAAGATCATCAAGTAAACACTCATGCATTGAAAATAAATACACTTAAAAATGCTTAGGTGTTGTAGGCATGAAAACACTAGCTCCCTTACAAGAGGTCCTCTCATTATGTTTCACAAAATCTATCAACAATCAAGATCATCAAGTAAACACTCATGCATTGAAAATAAATACACTTAAAAAGGCTTAGCTATTGTAGGCATGAAAACACTAGCTCCCTTACAGGAGGTCTTCTTGTAATGTTTCAAATAACCTATCAACAATCAAGATCATCAAATAATTCTAATAAAAACAATAAATCATATAAACCTATTCAAAGCATTAGAACAAGAAGAAAATGCTACTATGATCTATTTGGAGTGAGCTCAATTCTCCCAAGAACAAAGTAACAAATAAACTAAAGAGTTCTAAATCTAAACTAGAGAATGGAAACTGATGTGAAAAGAAATCTTGAATCTTATTCCATCATAAGTTGAACAAAATGCTCCAGGAGTCCTCCCTTTGAAATGGAGGAGGCACTCCTATCTATACAAAAATTTAAGATAACTTAGATCCAAAAATATCTCCTAGATCCACAAATGTCTCAGTTGGTTAAAACCATGTGCTCACACCTATCAAGTGATATCTCTACAAATCCTGTCACAAATCTCTCTTTCATGATTAATCTCCACCCAAGATACTTGAGTAAATCTCCAAACCTTCATCAAATATTCAAGGGGTTGAAGAGGAAATTCGAAATTGAGGCTTGATGGTCAAATTTGACTTGGTTGGAGTCTTCAAATACACCTATGAACATCATGAAACTCATCCCACTTTCATATATAAGTGTAAACATGCCATTTTCCAAATATTTAATCATAAATTCACTCAAAAACACTAAAATAGATGCATTGGAAAATAATATGTCTAAAACCCATGTAATCATGAAAATGGTTTAATGTAAGGGTATGCAAAAGCATAATATGGTTAAAAGTGAAGTGAAAGGTTGGTAAAAATATGGTACTTTGGTGACCCAACAGTCAACCTTGAGGGAATTTTGCTTGTAAGGTTGTAGTCGAAGAAACTCTTGATCCCCTTCTGCAAATTGACATTTAGAGCGACCTTGATCTGCTTGTTGCTTCATGCAATTTTGGGCCATGACCAAATTCTCTTTGAGGGTACAAAGAATAGCCTCTAGAACTGTAAGCATTTGGTCAACTTCCTAGACCTTCGAGACACCTGGAAAATATGAGAGAACTGAAGGTAGATTTTGTCCATATACTGCTTCAAAAGGAGTCATGCGTGTAGCTGTATGGTACAAAGTGTTGTACCACCATTGAGCCCACTGATTTTTCCTTTCCGATGCAAAACAACTCAAATATGTTTCCAAACATTTGTTGACAACTTCAGTTTGACCATTAGTATGGGGATGATAAGTTGTGCTGAGATGAAATTGGGTGCCTTGTAGTTTGAACAGTTCTTGCCAAAAATTGTTGGTGAAAGTTGGATCATGATCATAAACAATACAATGTAGCATGCCATGAAGCTTGAAGACCCGATCCATGAAAAGTTGAGCCACTATGGATGCTATAAATGGGTGTTGAAGAGCACATAAATGAGCATACTTGGAAAGATGATCAACTACCACCATGATGACTAATTTGTTGCCCGATTTAGGTAATCCTACAATAAAATCCATAGATATATCCCGCTGAATAGTAGGTGGAATCGAAAGCGGTTGTAGTGTGCCAGGAGATTTGACTGTGTCACCCTTGTTTCGTTGACACACATCACATTCAACCGCAAAATTATGAACGTCCTGTTTCATACCCTCCTAGAAAAAAGAACGTTTGACCTGATCATAGGTTTTGGTAAACCCCAAGAGCCCAATTGTGGGTGTAGCATGAAGCTCAGAACGTACCGTGGGTTTAAGTTTTGATTGTTTACTTAAATACAAGCGGCCTTTGTATCGAAGCTCATCATTAAGCCAAGATTACCCTGGGGAAACTGGAGAATTGGACTGCAATTGTTGTATTAGATGCGAACTTTTGGGATCGTGTAGCCATTCCTGGCGAATAGCTTGGAGCCAATCTGGTACAATGAAAGAGAGAGAAAAGTTGGACCCTTCATCTTCATATTTATGGAAAGTGCATCAACAACCACATTGTCTTTTCCTTTCTTGGAAATGATCTCATAATCATATCCAAAGAGCTTAGTCACCCATTTTTTTTTGCTCGGGGGAGGAAAGGCATTGTTCTAGAAAATACTTGAGGCTTTGATGATCTATCTTAATTTGGAAGCGTTTCCCCAATAGATAAGGGCGCCAAATATCCATGACATGCATAATAGCCAACATTTCCTTTTCATAGATTGATTTTCCCAATATTCTCTCAGACAATTGTTTGCTGGTAAAGGCCAAAGGCCAACCCTCTTGCATAAGGACAATGCCAATTCCTTTCCTGGAAGCATCACATTCCAGGACAAAGGTCTTTGTGAAATCAGGAAGGGCCAGGACTGGAGTGGTGCACATGGCCATCTTCAAGGTTTGAAAAGCCTGAGCAGCTGCTGGATTCCAAGTGAAAGAATTATTTTTGAGTGCAGTGAGACGTGCCACAATCTTTCCATAATTCTTAACAAACTTGCGATAATAACCTATTAAACCCATAAATCCCCGCAAGATTTTGAGAGTCTTTTGGCGAGGCCAATATTGCATAGCTTCAATATTTTTAGTATCCACCCCGATGCCGGCCTTGCCAACAAGATGACCCAAGTACTCGACTTTCGAGGCACCAAAATCACATTTAGATTGTTTGAGGAAAAGTTGGTGCTGAGAGAGTAGATGGAGAACTCGATCCTCATGAGCTAGATGGGTTGTTTAGGTTTTGATGTAGATGAGGATATCATCAAAGAAAACTAAGACAAAATGATGGAGAAAAGGACGAAAGACATGATTCATGAGGCTCTCGAAAGTGGAGGGAGCATTACACAAGACAAAGGGCATGGCCAAAAACTCATAGTGGACTTCATGAGTTCTAAAGGTAGTCTTATGAATGTCTGCCTCTTTCATACAGATTTGGTGGTAGCCAGAACGAAGATAAAGTTTAGTAAAGAACTGGGTGCCACTTAATTCATCCAAGAAGTCATCAATGACAGGAATGGGAAATTTGTCTTTAATGGTGAGTTTTTTGAGGGTGCGGAAGTTAGGAAACATGTGCCAATAACCTTATTTCTTAAGGACCATGACCACTGGAGAAAAGTAGGGGCTCGTACTAGGGATGGTAACACCTGTGTTGAGCAGTGATTGAACCATTTTCTCAATTTCATTTTTTTGGGAAAAGGGGTGACGATAGGGACGGATATTGGGGGGAAGGCTTCCTGGTACAAGGGGAATGGAATGATCATGAACACCATGGGAAGGAGGGAGTCCCTGGGGAGTGGAAAAAACCACTTGATGTTTAGAGAGGATGGATTGGAGGTCCTGCGGCATAGAGGGTGTCTCAGTTTCTTGTATGGCATGGATTTGGGCAATAATGCCAGAATGACCTTTTTTGAGCAGCTTTTCCATGTGATGGGAACTAATGATCTCTGGGGAACCGACGGTGATGCCTTGGAACTTATATTGTTGTCCCTCCTGGTCAAATTGCATGGTTAATTCCTTAAAATCCATGAGAATGGAACCCAAAGTCCTTATCCATTCTTCACTTAACACAATGTCACAACCGCCCATGTCGATAGAAAACATATGAGATTTCAGGTGGTATTCATCAATTTGGAGACACATATTTTCACAATGCCCTCCACATTTCATGGACCCACCATTGACAATCATGATTTGGAAATTATTGAATGCACGAATATAACAATTAGTTTCTTGGGAAATATGGCGATGAATAAAATTATGGGTGCTTCCACTATCAACAAGAATGGTGACCTTCATATGCTTGATGTAACCAATTAGATTGATGGTTTAGGGAGCAGAGAATCCAGTGAGAGAATTAAGGGAAATGATCAGTTCTACTTCAGGAGGGTCTGAGGGAGGGGTTATGTCAGTGGGTTCAAGTGACACAGACACAAGGGGAGCCTCAATATCCTCTTTTAAAAAATCCTCCGAGATGGCCATAAAAATATTTTATTCCTTACACTTGTTTCCCGAAAAATATTTATCATAACAATTATAAAAAAGGCCTTTGATTTGGCATTCAACCATTTCGGCCCTGGTCAATTTTTGGATCTTTAATGGAGTAGAAGTAGGAGTGGGAGTTACTGCTTTAGTGAAAGGAATAAAGGAGGGTTTTCTATTTTTAAAAGAGAAAACCTGTTGTGCTTCCTTAGCTCTTTTAGTATCATCCACCAAACTCTGAGGCCTAGCCATGATGACATGAGCATGAATCTCATCCTTGAGGCCACTGATAAAACATTCTCAGAAAAAAGCATCAGACATGCCCTTTGTACGAAAATCCAGTCTCTCAAAAGAAGATATAAAGTCTTCCATGGTGCTAGATTGTTTCAACTTTGTCAAACGACCTAAATGGTTGGTGTCAGTGTCAAAGCATCCATAAATCTATGCCACAAAGTGTGTCCAAGCCACATACCCTTGGCAGGCATTTTTTCTCCATCACCACCATTTCCAATGTTCTTGATCTAGATGGAGAACACCATACCAGAGTTTGGCCAACTCATCTGTAATGCCATACAAAGAGAAAAATTTTTCCATTTGAGTTACCCAGCCAATGGGATCTGATCCATCAAATTTGGTCACATCCATACGTGGAAGGTGTAGGTCACGTTGAAAGTGATGGGGCTGAAAATTCTGGGAATGAGAGGAAGTTTCACCTTCGATATGCAAAGGTGAGTTAGATACGGGAAGACCTGCAGGGATATGCAACTTGGCACAAATCATCGTAGTGACAGATTCAAGTTGGGTAGTAATGTCTTGTTTGAGCTCTTCTTTGAGTTTCGTGATTGAGGTGGCGATGGAGGAATGAATATTTTGATTGATGGTGATAATATTGGCACTGATCTTTTGCACTTCTTGTTGGGTTTCGGTGAAATTATAGTGCATTGTAGTGAAGTGAGCTTCCAAGTCTTGGCTACGGGTATGGGCCATGATGACGAGGGAAAACGAAAAGGGGTGGGTGGGACCACACAAAAAATGGGTTATGGGTGAATTTTATCAAAACGATTAGGGTGACGAGTGGAATCCAAAATAAGAGTGTTGGAAGGGGGTTAGGTCTACAAGATTTTTTTTTTTGCTGAAAAATGATAGGTATGACTACGATAAGGGTGAAGAGAGAAATCCAATGGAATAGGTCTCAAATAATGGTGCCAACAGGATCCAAACTTTTTTTTTTTACTCTTACAGAGTTATACTCCGATCTAAAGAATACTCCAGTGATGAAATTCCCAAATGCTTAACAGGAAGAAATGTGTAGAAATTTCGCAACTCGAATGCAGGAGACACAGTTGTGCCACAATAGATATTGTATGTTCTACTTTTGTTTCCATCCCTAGGGTTAGGTATTCAAGGGTTCTACAGAAAAGGGTTTGCCCTGTGCTATATCTCTTAGATATATGTGCAGGGTCCAACAGTAGTACTCGACCCGATATCTCAGGGCACCAACTAAGGAGGCTAGACCGTGCCCTTATCCGTACTACCCGACTACTCAGTTACTAGAGAGTATCTTTCCAAGTGATGTTCTTGATGAGACTATAGCAGTCAGGGGACCGATTGGTTTATCTATGGAGGGCTTCATGAGATCTAGGCTAATCTGTATACAGGTGTTGTCTGATGCGCTACCAGTTGAAGGGGTACCAACAGGGGTTACAAGGGTGGCCAAAATATGTGCGCTTAAATACCACTTGTATTTCCTGTGTGTATGAATCCCCGACCATGGGTTTTTTCATGTAACAACCGATCTTTGTAGCTAAAAGATGTCAGAATATGCCTCTACCCTGAAAAAAATTAACCCACAATTTTCTGCCAAGGAAGGTACTCTGATACCACTTGTAATATTTCAGATATAAAGTATGAATAACATAAATAAATAGTTAGAAATGGTATATGAACAACAATATAACCAGAAAAACACCACAATAATACCAAAATGATGCCAGAATAATACCAGAAATAACACTTTGATTACTGAGAGCAATGTTCACTTGCCTCTTTGAGGGGGCAACCTCCAGTAGAGCATATCTCTATTACAATAATATCCAAGACAAGATTTCTCATACCCTCGACTCCTATTTATACTAAATATGTCTATCAAAAGAACCATCTAGAGGAAGATCCTCTTAGAAGAGGAAGCTTCTATTAGGTCTTATTACATTGGACTTATTCGTCCTTATTGCTAGGACTTATTAATATTGACCTTTATTACATGGAAACATATTATTCTACCTACGTGAGGGGTTATGTTCCTAACACAATGGCATGGCAAGGCATGAAAATGACATGGCATGGCATGAAATGGCTTGGCAAGGCATGACAATGGCATGGAAATGACATGGCATGGATGTTGGAGTTACTTCACACACACCTAGGATTTATTTTCCTAAGGTTTTTCCTTGTTTATTAGTCATAATTAGTCATTATCCAGTCTCCTATATTTTAGGGGAGAATATTCCATCTGGAGAATATTCTCTTTCAGTTGACACTTCAGTTAGACTAGTTGAGTTGAGTTTAGATGCTGCATTGGTTTTCTCACCATGCAACATTGTAATCATCACCATGCTAATTCGACCTTGCCTTGGTATCATCACCATAGTGGCACATTAGCCTTGATTCCCTGATTTAACTCCTCACTACTCTATGTTCAGTCAGTTAACTGAAGACTAGTTGACTAGTTAACTCAACTAGGTGGTAGTTCACTCTCGTAACTGCCTGAGAGACTAGAATAGGTGGCAGTTCACTCCTATAACTATTGGTGTGTGTCCATATCACTCTAGACCACCACTATGGTGCATTGGTTCACCTCCAGTGTGAAATCATTGAGCTATACAAAGTATATCATGTGTAAACTATTCATTATTCAAAACGGTTAATGAGAATATTTTTATTCTTTCTCTCCTTCTTCTTCTTTATCCCATTCTCTCTGCAAATGCGTGTATCATTGTTTAGTTAGATATATTTTGTGAAGGTTAAACACATTTACATGGTATCAGAGCTGATTGTTATATAGAAATCCCCCTGTGGACAAGTGGATTCTCTCTTGGGCTCTAGACTCCTAAGACCAAGACAGAAAAGTGCTATTGTGGACACTGACTTTCCTTTGCATGAAGTTAAACTATTCAAAGAAGAAGAAGGAAGAAGGGTAAATACCTTTCACCGACATTTTTCCTTGCTCGATCCAGGCTGATCTTGATCTCCAAGTTCTTCAGAAGGTCCTGCAATACAATGAGCAACAACAACGATACTTCCTACTCTACCATGATTAGCTTCATAATGGATCTATGAAAGAAACAAGTTCATGAAATGTACACAAACTTTAAAGGAAACAGGCCAAGCATAGATTTGTATTAATGAAAACAAAGTGAGGTGCTTACAACCATGGATGTAGGGGTAGCAGTTTCACCAAGATCTCTTTGTCCAGACCCTTTCTCAAATAATCCACACACAAAATGCTAATGCTTTAATGAGATCTCCCTTATTTGATCATAAGTTTGATACTTCACAATGTCTTCCCTTTCACCATGAAAATGTCTCCTTATATAGGCTTGGAGAGGCCTAACCACTTAAGAGATTCTTGGGATAAGTTTAGGATTCTTCTCCTTTAGTTGTGGATCTTACCTAAGATCGAGCCTTGACCTCAGATCCGAATCCAACCAACTCCAGATATGAAGGGATTCTTCCCTGATTTCTCTCAACAATCTAAAGATTCGCTTAAAAAAGGCCAGCGCTCCCTCAGAATGGGGCACAGAGCGTTGGAACTCTCCCCCAAAAGAGGTCACAGAGCGTTGGCACTCCCTGACAGTGTATAGGGGAGCGTTGCCTTCCAAAATTGATTTTTGAGTGGCTTTCTTAGTGGAAAAATACTTGTATTCTTTGTCAAATGAATTCTCCTCTTCAAAACCAGTCTTTTGAGGTGTCTTGTAAGTGTTCTTGATAATGTCCTCTGAGACAAAACATAGGACGAACAAAAGTATGATATTTGCGACACTTGTGGGAAAAATGCGACACTTGTGACATTGGTAATGACAAAACTAGGCCATCATCGTAATGAGTAATTTTTATGTGTAACAGATTGCCCCCCAAAGTGTGAAGTTAGAAGACAAGAACTAATGACTAAACTACTTTGTAGATTTTTTCAAGCAAGGTTACGGACTCAGAGAACCTGATAGAAGCTGTACACAACCATCAAACAAATATTATGACATGTTTCAAACCCAAGGCAGGCATACCTATGCTTGAGTGATTAAGACTTTCAAGGTATGGCCGCCATAAAATACATCGTGGCCATAAAATACATCGTGGATCCATAATTATATTGACAAAAAGGTATATCCACTGAAGATACAATGTGGATCTATACTCCTATGAACTGAACTGATCGTAGCCACAAAGAATACACAGTGGATCTACGAGATGACAAGACATAGCCACGACCAATACAAAGTGGATCTATGTAATAGTATATGTGTCAACGTTTAAAAGAAACTTCATCGCAACATGGGAAAAGTACATATAAGAGTGATGAATCAACCCAGGGTCTTCTTACCGATCCCGATGTAGTACAAATATAACCATGTGAATATATTTCCCGATGTCGAACATGGCATAAACCACTTGATTACCGATCAATGAGGTAAACTGTTAACAAGTGCGAGGGAAATCACCATTGATGTCAATGATTGCCAAGGTACTCTAGTACATTCCAACAAATGTGAATGGATGAGCTGAAGTCAAACATCCATGGAATAATCCGATCAAAGGTCAATGATGTAAACCCACTGTCGGACATAAGGAGGCCTGCCATTGAGGCATGCAGGTCCCAAGGTACTAACTGGTTTCTAAGTCTAGTTCCCAGATAATGTGCTGAAGTTGACAGGAATAGAATCATCGAAGGAGGGCTTTGGTGTATCCCCCATCAATGACATGAAACTGACACAGAGATGTAATTGGTGGATCAAATGAACATGGAATGACATGGGTATTGAAACAAGAATTTGTGATGGTTGACTCTCGAGACAGATACTTCCCTTGAACACTGAGGCACAACAACAGAAACATGACATGGACCAAAACATTATGATGCAATGGATACGGTGAATTTCGTCGGGTGACCCAAAGGAGTAAGAAAACTCAGAGGATTGGTTTAGTGCAGAGGTTCAGCGGATTAAAATGCGTGCAAAGATAAAATGTCGTGTTCAAGGGCGATTGTAAGAGTTACTGGTAATGTTCTCAAAAATCGCTTGGCTTTCTTCCTTCAATTTTTCCCCCATCCAGATAGACGAGTAACTCTTTTTAATTTAACGAGATCGAGGAGGGTAACACATGCTCGATATAACTCACCTTTAGTAAGTCCCTCTTCCTTTGTTTAACGAACTAGAAGAAGTAAGGGTTTAGTCCCATATGGGCCCTTCAATGTATGATTGTTTAACGAGTCTAGAGAAGGTAAAATTGGTGGTTTTTCATATTTAGAGAGTCTGAAAATGACTTAAAGACGACTCCAAGGTTGTCCTTTTTCGTAATGTTAGTCTCGTGAGGCTAAAAAAGAGATAAATTATCACTCAAAAGACGCCCTTTCAAAACTTTTAACGAGTGGGAAAGTAAGTAAGATCACTCGGTAATATTTTCACATTTAGAGAGTCTAAAAAGAGATTAAAGATGACTCCAGGGGGTTCCTTTTTCGTGTATCCACGCGGGTCCGAAAAAAAGATAAAAGTTTACCCAGTGTGTTCTTATATTTTTGAGCTCGAGAAGGAACTAAGACTATGCTCGTGAATGTGACAAGATGAAAAAACGAACAAAACTACTCTGAAACCCGCAAATAATGTCAAAAATGCATTCCAGGGGATTAATAAGGCCTCCAAAATATTTTCAAAACCCCAAAATAACTATATCTTAGGCAAAAAATGAAATTTATAATAGTAAAAAGGGGTAAAAATATCATTTACCATTTCATTTGTGCAAAGATTTGTAGCAGTGGAGAATTTGTGCTTTGGAGGTGAATATTGCATTGTTCGGTGCCGGAGCTACGGTCAACCATTTTCCTCATTGTTTGGACTAGGTTAGTGCTCTTCTTCCTTTCTTTCATTTGTATGGTTCAAATTTCGTTTTTAGGCAATGATTGGGTGCAAAAATTGATGCCTTGGGTTGTCTCAAGCGCCCAAAAGAGCTCGACACTCCTCTAGATTTAGTGGGGAAGTGTTGCCCAATTTTGAAAGCACCCTTACAAAATGACGAAAGGTGTGCCAATGCTCTGGTGTAGTGGTGAAGAGGGCGTTGCCCAAAAACACAAGAAAAAATGCCCAAAAATTTGCCAATGCTTTCTCAAAACGTGAATGGTGCGTTCTAATTTTTTTAAAGTGCTCTGGTGGATACTGTGGGATGCATTGGTTTACTTATGTGCATATGAAAGGAGCATTGGACTTATAGACAAAGAAAACAAGTTTTTTTTAAGTTTTTCAATTGTCCAAAAATTATCGAAAAACATGACTAATGAACTTTGATGGTTGATGATTGTAGGTGACTTCGGAAATAATGATGATCGAGGAGAAATAAAGAGAGCATGAGCTCGATGATGTGGCTGCCTTGCAAATTCCACGAACATGGGATGCATTGAGGAATTGCAGTCTCCTCAAGTTCTTCAAAATGCAAAAAATGAAGAAAGAGATTCTTCTTCTTGAGCATATGATCGGGCTATGGAACATCGCAGAAAAAGTGTTCCAAATTGGAACACAGCTTCTCACCATCGAGTTGGAAGATGTGTACTTCCTGACTGACCTCTCAAAAAGAGGGGCTCCCATAGTTTTATCCAGACATAAGGCACTTCCTGCACCGGTGGATGAGTACCTGGAAAACCACTGTGTCCCAAGAGCGAGACTAGTGGGAGGTAGAATTGAAATCAAAGATACCAGGGATATACCTCTTTGGTCCATTTTGTTTTCCATTATGAGTATAACGGGAAGTAACAACTCACACCTAGTTTCAATATCACGGGTGGCCTATGGTTTACAGTGTCTAGAGCCAACACTATTTAACTGGAGTGCAAGGTTCCTTTAGAATGTGAATGAGCAGATTACAAGATGCAGAGCAAGGAAACAAAAGCAGTTTGGGTATGGTTCATTCTTGGTTTCATTCTTCTTAGAACACATTCCTCAAATGCAACCTCAAATTTCATTAGCAATACAACAAGTGGGAGAACCACGTATGGAGCGATGGACTAGCCTGTCTCTGAGACATGGCTTAGATTCAGAGTTCAAATTCACCGGTGATTTCTTCGCTTGGCTGAGACACCAATTGATCGTGATAGAAGATTTTCCATACGCCGAAGTAGATTTCTTGGGAAGCATGGACCTGGTCCTTCTAGATAGGGTGGATTGGGATGCATGAGATGAGAAACCAAGAATGATCTTGTCAAGTTTTTATTTTTATTTTAAAACTTATATTATTTTTTGGGGTACATAGAAGAGTTTATAACAAATGTATCATTTCATCATGTAGACAGGGGAGCAACACGTCCGGCAGAGATACCGACATTGGGACGCCGTGGGGATGTTCAGATAGCAACATCTCATGAGGTAGCAGCAGGGGGTCTCCGAGAGGTGGAGACAAACCTTCATGGTCTGACGATGGGTATCCCTCCTCTTGAGAGGGAAGGCATACCATTGCACTTGCAGAGATACACAGTGGGAGTCCCTAAGAGTATTAACTCTTTACTGAGACGAGTAGCCCGAGCGGTGGTGTGTTACTTGGAGCAATATGTGATGTGGGAGGACTAGGACCTCACTAATATTTTTTGTATAGTATTTATGACGATATTATGGGCACGATGACCCAACATTTTTCCCTTCTATATACTTTTTTTATGTAATCAAACATTTTTCAGTCACGCCGTATATATATACATATCCGATTTTTTACAGTGCCATTTGATTTGCAAATAATGATGTCTTTTGTGTGATGCATTTTAATTTACATGATGATATGTGATGTGATTTATTTGATTTATGAAAACTTATCTATGTGAAAGATACCTATCCATGATGTAATTATCCAACGAATCCGAAATGGTATTGAGTTCTCTTGGAATGTGTCTGTATTCGATAAAATCAAACATTTGTTCAAGAGGATGAACTCGTAAGTGGAGACGTAGTAGGATAGGATTGCAGATAGCGTAGATTCGATTAAGTTGAAAGACCATGAGTTGGGAGTGTAGGTTGAAGATCATGTAAGAAACGCTCAGGGAGGAGGCTTCGGTCAAAATTCCAATGATAGCATGATATTCTGCCATGTTGTTAGATGTCGATCCTAAGAAAATGCCTCCTGAACTCACCAACTCATTTGCAGAAGCAACGTTTTGGGTGTGTCGACTAGTGCCATCCGCAATCTCGACAAAGATAGGAAAGGAAGATGTCATCTATGCATGAAAACACAAGACACAGTATAAGCGGCTAAGGAAAAAACTCGAGCATGCAAAATAAAAAGACACACCAAACTGAAAATACAATAGTGTACAAAGCACACATGCTGGATGTTCTATGCATAGTACTTCTTAAGGTAAAGCCCATTTCGAGGCTCACCCAGGGATATTCCATCGTAGTCAACTAGCTCGTAGGCACCTCTATGTAAAACACATTTCATGATGTAAGGACCATGCCATAGAGGTTCTAACTTACCTGTCCCTAACTTATCATGAGCCTGGTCATAAATGAGGACTAGGTCTCCTTCTGTGAAAGCACGAGGGTGGACAGATTTGTCGTATTGATTCTTGATTCTCTTTTGATACATCTTGTTAATGAGAGCAACATCATGATGTGTTTCATCCAACCTAGTCAAGTGTAAAAAACTTTATTCTTCAACAGAAGTGTGGGGCAAGAGTTCTACTTTGAGTTTTAATGAGGGAATTTCGCACTCGATTGGTAAAAAAACTTCTAGGCCATATACTAACTGGAACGAAGTGAATCCAGTAGCAGTTTTCATTGAAGTACAGTAAGCCCAGAGAGTCGAGAAAAATTGTAGATGCCAAGATGTCTTGTTAGCCCCTACCATACGTTGAATCATGGTTTTAATGACCTTGTTGATAGCTTCAACTTGTCCATTCACTTGAGGATAGTACGAGGATGAGTTTTCATGAAGAAAACCCAACTTGGCATGCAACTCACTCATCATTTGGTTTTTAAAGTGTGAACCATGATCAGTGACAATGACATGTGCAACACCAAAATGAGTGATGATGTGTTTGAAAAAGAAAAGAGCTTTAGTACGGACATCATTCATAAAGGTAGGCATAGCCTCAACCCATTTTGTGAAGTAATCGACGACAACAATGATGTAATCGTGCCCCCCGAGATAAGGTAGGCTTACACTGCATGAAATCAATGCCCCATTTGGAAAAGGTGTCGATGGCAATAATGGGGTGCAGTGGAGCGGGGTGGGTGCGTGCCTTATTGTGAAAAACTTGGTAGGGTGGGCATTTTTTGACTGCCTCAATACAATATTTGAAAATAGAGGGCCAAAAGTAGATGGCACATAAGATTTTCTGAGTTGTAGCCATCCCAGAAAGATGACCGCCACAGGCTCCAAGGTGACAGTCATTAAGAATGTGTTCAACCTCTTCATGGGTCAAACATTGTCGTAGGATAGTATCAATACCACGATGATACGTGTCACCGATAATAAGGTAGCGACAAGAATGATGGCGGATATGATGACGCTCTTCATGAGAGATATTGGGTTGAAAACGTTGGGTCTGGAGATAAAGAAGGATATCTCCATACCAAGGGTTGGACGTGATGATGAGGAACATAGTCTCATCAGGGAGAGAATCTTTTGGCTAAGTATCTTCATCAGTATGGGGAAAGTTGCAGATAAGCTCCGCAAACACCAAATATTTTTTAGCTTTGGACTTAACAAATTCAAGATCGAATTCCTGAAGGATGATGATCCATTTAGAATATTTTCCCCCAAGAACTTGACATCTCAGAATGTGATACATGGGGTTAGAGTCCGTGATAATTGTGGTGGTGCGTAGAAAAATGTAATGACAAAATATTTGGGCAGCAATGATGGCTACTAAAGCCAACTTTTCAACATGTGAATATCGGAGCTCAGGACTAGATAGACTTTTTCTCAAATAATATATCATGTGTTCCTCGCCGTGAGGGTCCTCTTGAACTAACACCATAACAATAGTGGAAGTAGAGGCTGCTAAGTAAAGGATGTAGTCCTGCATATAATTCAGAGGACACAACAGAGGTGCATTGGTTAATGCATGCTTAAGAGCAACAAAATATCGTTGAGTAGTGTCATCCCAGATGAAAGGGGTGTCTTTCTGAAACAATCGCATAAATCCTTTGGTAATCTCAATGTAGTTACAAATGAAACGACGAAGAAATTTTTCTTGCCCCTGCAAACTTTGGAGTTGTGTCAGATTATTAGGTGGAGGTAAAGCTAGGATAGCTCTAATATTTAATGGATCCACCCGAATCCCGTCCTTGGAGACAACAAAGCCAAGGAGTCGGCCTGATTCGACAACAAAAATACACTTATGTGGGTTCAAATGGATACGGTAGAATCGACATCGAAGAAAAATAACTCGTAGATGACCAAAATGGTCTGATCAACCATAAGAGTGGGTAGGTAAGTCGTCGAGGTAAGGTTCAACAATATGTTTGATATTATGGAAAGCATATGAAATGGCTCGCTGGAATGTAGCACTAGCATTTTTAAGGCCAAATGGTAGTTTCCGATAGGCTAAAGTTCCCCACGGGTAGATGAAGGTTGTCTTATGTTGATCAATAGGTAAAATGTCAATCTGGTTGTACCCTGAGAAACCGTCCATGAAAGAGAAAATTACGCTACCAGCGCAATTATCAATAATCTGGTTGATGAAGGGCATAGGGTATTTGTATTTGAGACGAGCCTTATTGAGATCCCTATAATAAACACAAATGTGAATCATCCCTTGTTTCTTAGTCACTGGAACAATGTTCGAAACCCATTATGTCAAGGGGACAGGATAAATGAAGCCATATTTCAATAAATTTTCAACTTCTGACTTAATAGTCGAGTTCTTCTTAGGATGGACCGGGCGGAGTTTCTTTCGAACAGGTTTTATGCCTGGGTACGTTTTAATCTCATGCACAATGATCGAAGGATCGATCCCTGGCATTTCCCCGTAGCTCCAAGTGAAGACATCACATAACTTTTAAATAAAGCGATATAAGAAACCACTTCCTTGGGTGAACAATTAACACTGAGATTAATATTTTCCATGAAACCTTCCTTGATTGAAATGTCAATAACGATCGTAGAGGTAATGTTTCCTAAATTCCCCTCAGAAAGAGTATATTTTGTAAGTATGGGTGATTGTGGAAAGTCGACAACATCAGGAGGGAAGACAGAGTGTATGTCTTCTTGTGATTCTTCAAGAGGTGGAAGAAAAGAGGATCGATGATAGTTATAGTCCCAAGGTACGTCATCAATGCTAAGAATTTCCATGATAGATTCATCGGATGGAAAGATTTGAGAAATGTAATCAAAAGAAGACATCAAGGAATTTAACCAAGATGGAATTGAGTAGGTGTCGGGTGCCAAGAGATGTTGGTCATCTGAAGAGGGAGAGGTTGATTGAATAAAACCATATGAAGCCTCGACTAGACTAAGTGGAATGGTGTCACCTAGCACATCGAACTCTAGAGGACTAGGAACAATCAAGGGATCAGATGATTCCAAAGACTGATAAGTCGTAGTCGAAATCATATTGACTGTGGTAATATGATGCATGGTAGGAGGAAGTGGTGCAGGGAAGGTACCCATGAGGGTGGAATATTTTAACAAGCCTACACCAACACTTTCATACGTGATCTTATGATCTCCTAAGAATGGAATATTGTTGGTAGAGGGAGCGCGGGTGTTGTGTGTACAAAAATCTAACTGATCGACAGTGACAATTTTTCCCTTATGAGGAAATTGTACACATCAAAATATCGATGAAGCAACAAAATTCATAGCATAAAACCAACTTCTTCCAAGTAACAAGTTGTAATCGAGGGAAGCATCGACGTCAATGGTGATGGTTTTTCTGCCCAACTGGATGGACAAGGACTGCAAGAGTCTATGGGGATGAAAACCTCGCCCATCGAATGCACGCAACATCGTTGGGGATTTGTTAAGTGCGGGTGATTTTAAACCTTTCTAACATGATAAATACATGACACAAGTAGAGGCTCCCTCATCCAAGATGGTTTGGTGAATTTGTTGATTGTGAACAACAACATCAATTTGGAAAGCAAGTTGGTGGGAGAGTCGAGATGTATAATTATCCAGGTTAAACATGATATTTCTGGACGACTTGGGATCAAAAGTGCCAATAGCATCCAAGAGAGTTCTACGTTGACTAGGGAAGTGTTGTATAACTTCTAATGTAGACATAACACATGGTGCTTGAGCCAAATCTTCAACAATGTTGTAGTTCTGGGCGACACGTGAACTAGGATTAAAGGTAGATTTATGGATAGTTCTCTTAGGAGGGCATAAGATAGAGTCGAACGTAGGTTTCTCGATCTGAAGTGGTCCAAACGGAGGACTAATAGATGGAGGACTAACAGAGGATGGTGATGGATCCGGTAAAGTACCGTTAGTGACCTTTCCTTTGTCAGGTTTATCTGGTGTGTTGTATTTCATAGAGCGAGTGGTTAAATCAATCTCGTTAAATAGATAAATATGGTCACTTGTCGAGGCTTCATCATGAGAAGGGTGGTTGGAACTACCCCTTGGAGAGGGGGTTTGAGAAACCATAGATTGTTGTTGAGGAAAAGGATGAGTAAGCACGACGGGTTGGGAATTCCCCTTAAAAAGTTTGGCCACTTCATCGCGATGTGAACAGTCGCGAGTGTAGTGATCGTCACCACATATAAGACATGGGAATTTCGACTTCTGCTGTGGTTGATTTTCGTTAGCAGGTGGTGGGTTTTGAGCTTTAGGTTGTTCATTGTTATTATTATTATTTTTTTTGTTCTTTGTCTTCTTCTTACCTCCATATTGTTGTGAAGGGGAAGATTGAACTGCATTCACCTCAGATATTTGAGTTTGGGGGGGAGGTAGAGGAGGGTGTGGTCAAACTGGGAGTGGATGTTGGAGCAGATCGATTTTCCATTCCAGTCGACTGGGAAACAGATTGGGTTTTGACGGAGCCGATAACTCCATCCGTATGTGACGTGGATGACAGTTTAGATGAATTGGTATTTGCACAGGTAGCATTTGGGATTAATTCATACAAAGTACCAGATTGGAAATAAACCAAATCTAAGTACTGATATTGAGAAATGGACTCTTCCTCGCTGACTACACCACCCATGGAGACATCACAAGAAATCGGGGGTAACAGTGATTTAGTAAACCATTCCGCCAATAATTGGTTAGGAATGACTTCTTTGATCAACCTTCACCATTGTCTCCACTCATGAATATGATCGGATATATGCATGGAGTTTGTCTAATGAAGGGAGTTCAAGAGTTCAATACTCATCTCGTATCGAATGGGTAGTTGAAATTGTGTGAGAAAGAACATGGAAAGGGAGTTAAAATCTTGGAAAGAACCACGTGGAAGTTCAATATACCACTTGGTTGCTGAGCCTATAAGCATTCACTGAAAAAGACGTAAAGGGATAGAATCGTCCATTAAGGAGTTCGATGAACACCACAAATGGAAATTCATCACATGGTTATTTGGGTCTTCTCTAGGTTTACCGTCAAATTTTGGAATATCAGAAGGTAGTTTAGCCGAAATCACTATCCAGAAAGGATAATGACGTATAGGATCATTGGTCAACCAAGACAAGTCTGGGAGATCTAGAGTAGAAAGGAATGGTAGTTGTCGGTTAACTTGAGGGTGATACTGGTGTGGCATAGGGACACTAGTTGGATCGTAAACTGGGTTAGGTGGATAATTGTAACAAGTAGGTCCTCCTGCATATGGTTGTTGCTAACCAGAGTAGATAGGATTCGAGGAGTGTTGAGAAACATGTGCGAGCGGAGGATAACCTGATGGGTTTTGAGGATTATAATTCAGTTTATTGGTTTGTTCATAAGGTGGATAAACATTTTGTCAATAAGGAGGATAAGATTGTTGTTTTCCTTGAGGATGTTTCCCCTCGGGGAATAATGGATTTCCTGGAAAAGGAATGTGCCAAGGATTGAGCGTTGTAGATGCATTCTGTCCATAAGGTTGATGATGGGATCCATTCTAAGGCTGCCCACTAGCATTTCCCTCCAAATAGAGGTTTCCCCCCAGCATGAGGTTGAGTTCCTAGAGTTTGGAAACCAGACGTAAATGACTGAACGATGCCACTTAATGGATTAGAGCCACCAAGACTAGTCCCTTCGGGTTGTTGTATAGGTATATAATTTCCAGGTATAACCTGGGTAGTGTTGACAATGGAAGAATTCAGTGCTCTGTACCCAAGGGGAAGTGATGAAGAAGGCCTATGTGAAAGTGGTGAACCAATGGGAGCTTGGATAACCACCACATTACCGGTGGGAATAGTCGCAATGTCAGGGACCATCGTAGAATGGGCCATTTGGAGAGAAATAGTGGAACTTGGACGAATAGACCGCATGTTCGGACCAACAAACGATGTGATTGAACTAACAGTTGTACCGGTAAAATGATCTAAAGGTACGGTATAGGTAACATATGTTTCAGGTATTTGGGATACGATAGGTATATCAGTGCCTGTCCCTAATCCATAAAGGTCTCGTACCGTGCGAGGTGAGCTTCAAACTATATCAGCAGTCCAAAGGGGGTCTCCGACTTGAGGGCTCGAATGAGACCCGGTCAGAATGCCATAAGGTTCAATGACAACAAGTTCTTTGATTGAATTCAGCAGGAGAAAATGTCTTTCATATCCTGTAGGAATGTAGAAAGCCTCCATAGGATCCGTAACAATTCAAAAATTTTCTAAAGAGGTGGAAACTTCCTCCTGTGAGGTTATAATGTCGTGGACCTCGCTCTGTTGAGGAGATCCCTCCATAGAATGAGGGGGTAAAGAGGTAGAATATTCCATATTTTATGGGGGAAGTCCCTGTACCCTACACGAACAGCGTGGAGGGTTGATGTTGGTGGAAAAAATTCAACGGAAAAAATCTATGGCCAACTAACGAAAAAGAAACATCATGCACTAATCAAATCTAGGAATCAAACCAAGCAAACAAAACCTTCTCTCGATGACCGTACTAGTTGGTGATGAAATCCAACATCATGTGATCAAGTCAAGAAGGGGATAGGATATGGTGGAACAGTTACGATGGCGACCTACTTAACGGACTTGCGCCTTGGTGCAAGCTTCCACGCAGTGATAATGGATTTACCCTCCAAGGAGCCTGAGTGAGTTTGACCAACATCTGTTTTAGGTAGAGTTAGACTTCCCTTCACTGTCACCTTATGTAAGTACCTAAATATTATGGATTCTAAGGACACCAAATTGCAGTCAGCCCCTGGGAGGGTACAGTCGACAGCCCAGTCCAAACGTATGAGCAAGATAACAAGTCTAAAATCCTTTGAGAGAATCGAGGACAAGTGGACCGGTAGAAATCCAAAGGACCCCGAATGGATTTGGAGTTCACGAAGCACCGAGACTAAATGAAACCAGCTGAACCTCAAGAATAACCCTCAATATATGATCTAACCACTATGAATGGTTGAACCACGGAGGGATAATCTTCGTAACTCTCCCAAACGCGACCTTGTGCGTAACCCCTGTGTGAGAGGGGGATCACAAAAAGCCTACATGACAATTGGATTTTCTCTCCCTATCGCAAGATGATAATTTTTGTTTTGAATACTTTGGAGAGTTCTACTTACAACCTAATCCAAAGTGCTAATCCTAGTCTACTGTTGGTGGAATATTCTAAAAACAAAATGTTCTAGATAAATTTTAATTAGCGTTAATTTTGCAGTTGTTCTTTACTCAAGGGTGTATGAAAGTGAAACCGATGGTATTATGACTAAATCCCCCCCAAAAAAATGCATAATAAATGATAAGTAGTCTTTCCTTTTAATGAGTGCCTATTTAAGGGAAAGAGAAGAACGTTCTTTTCACTGTCAAACACTAAGATGCGAAATCCTCAAACAATTGTTTCTCAATCAAATCTAGTATAATGCTAAAGATTTCATAGAATTCCTTTCTAATATCCAAAAACAATCATAAAAAATGTATCCTTTGTCTTTATGTGCAAATGATAATCAATCTAATGTAAATCTTCCTATGTCATTCAGACTTTAATATCAACGAGATTTAGACAATCAGAAGCAAGCGTCACACAAACAAAAACACACTCTCGTCGTGATTAAACAAGAAGAAAAAAGATAACAGAACTTGTAAAAAGAAAACCAAAAAGCTCAAAAAGAAGGAAAAAGGGCTTGGAAAAGATGACCTCAAAGATAAAATGAGATGGTTTATAGGCCTTTGAAATTCCTCACAAAAGCTTCCACTCAGTTAGATAAGTGAGAGGAAAATAGTAAGTTGACTCTAAATCGTCAAAGACAAAGAGTGACTTCAAGGTAAGGAAAAAACATCAAAATTCCAAACAAAAGGTGGTCAATTCTTAGAAAACAAAGTGTTGAAGGCCAAGACCAAGATGTAATGAGGTTGTAAGACTCCTGAGCAAGTACTAAAAGCAAGAAATGAACTTAGAGAATGAAACCCTAGAAGATTTTTCACAGAAAAGGGGAAATGCTCTGGTGTAAAGGGCACTAGGGTGTTCCAACGCTCTGTGTAAGACCAACAAGGAGTGCCAGCACTCTGGTAGAAGAGGTTGGGGTGCGTTGGCCACTAAAAATTTAGAAAAATGCCCAGAAAATCAAAATGTCAAACAAACTCAGACAATCATAGTCAATATGATGAAATAAAGAGCCAATCAATAGATCTAAGAATCAAAGACACGGTATGGAGAAGGTCAAAGAATGAGCAAAGGCCAAGACAAGACCTAGGAAAGGAAACAGAAATCAAGGTCCCTCCCTAGTGGAGTCACCAATTTCTGTTACAAAGGAATCCCCCTGTTGACAAGTGGATTCTCTCTTGGGCTCTAGAATCCTAAGACCAAGACATAAAAGTGTTGTTGTGGACATTGACTTTCCTTTGCATGAAGCTAAACTATTCAAAGAAGAAGAAGGAAGAAGGGTAAATACCTTTCACCGACGTTTGTCCTTGCTTGATCCAGGCTGATCTTGATCTCGAATTTCTTCAGAAGGTCCTGCAATACAATGAGAAACAACAACGATACTTCCTAATATACCATGATTAGCTTCATAATGGATCTATGAAAGAAACAAGTTCATGAAACGTACACAAACTTTAAAGGAAACGGGCCAAACATAGATTTGTATTAATGAAAACAAAGTGAGGTTCTTACAACCATGGATGTAGGTGCAACAACTTCACCAAGCTCTCTTTGTCCAGACCCTTTCTCAAATAATCCACACATAGAATGTTGATGCTTTAATGATATCTCCCTTATGAGATAATAAGTTTGATACTTCACAATGTCTCCCCTTTCACCATGAAGAGGTCTCCTTATATAGGCTTGGAGAGGCCTAACCACTTAACAGATTCTTGGGATAAGTTGAGGATTCTTCTCCTTTAGTTGTGGATCTTCCCTAAGATCGATCCTTGACCTCAGATCTAAATCCAACCAACTCCAGATATGAAGGTATTTTTCCCTGATTTCTCTCAACAATCCAAATATTTGCTCAAAAAAGGTTAGCACTCCCTGAGAATGGGGCACAGAGCATTGGAACGCTCCCCCAAAAGAGGTCACAGAGTGTTGGCACTCCCTGACAGTGTGTAGGGAAGCATTTCCTTCCAAAATTTATTTTTGAGTGGCTTTCTTAGTGGAAAAATACTTGTAGTCTTTGTCAAATGACTTCTCCTCTTCAAAACCAGTCTTTTGAGGTGTCTTGTAAGTGTTCTTGATAATTTCATTCGAGACGCAACATAGGCAAGACGACAATATGATATTTGTGACACTTGTGGGAAAAATGTGACACTTGCGGCATTGGTAATGACGACACTAGGCCATCATCGTAATGAGTAATTTTGATGTGTAACACCAACGGACTACTAAGAAAAAGCTACACCAAATTGTTTTGCAGGTACAAAAGATTGAAGACAACGGAAAGATGGCATTCCAAAAAGAATTCATTCTTACACCTTACAACTATTTTGCATGGAAGGAGAAAATAGACATACATCTTCGAACGAAAGGGTTGTGCAGGTTAACCTTGAATACAGATACAAAACCGATATCAGCCATAGAAAAATCCAAGTACTTAAATCGCATGGATGAGGAAATTGGAACAATTTGTAGTCTTATTGATCCAGATGGATATCGGTGGCCACCCATCTTTTTCAACTGGCTCAAAACAGTTTTCTGACAATTTTGGCAATTTACTATTTTTAGCAGTTTTAACTTTCGGGGCCATTTTGAGGGCCTAAATGAAGGTTTTTCGGGATTGATCTCCTCAATTATAGCCAAAGGCATGATTAATACCCTAAAATGAATCTCCTCAACGATACCTTTCCAACGGGCTATCACACGCCTAAAACGAAGATCGTATGCAAAAGTTACGACCTCGGGAAGTTGATGTACTAACTTACCCAAACAGGGCCCACATGACTTTTGGCGCTTCATCTCCTAGGGTTAGGTTTTTGGATGTATAGGGTTTTTGACATTCTTTCTTATTGTAAAAAGGCCTTCAAATCCTCATTGTAACCTTCTTCTTGTGAATGCGTGTTGTCGTCACATCTCTTCTCAGAGATAAGCCCCCACCATTCCAACAAGCTTGTTTCTGCTGCATTTTATAGTTTCAGCTTATTTCATTATTGAATAGAAAACTAGTTTGACTGTTTCTCTGTTATTTTGTTTTAAGCACCTGTTAATAATATGTATTCATTTTGTTCTTCTCATAAAATCTGGATCAGTGGTATCAGAGACGTCTGCTCCTTGTCGTCTTAATGCATGTCCCCAACGAGGTCGGAGTACAAACAGTTGGGTCTCGAGCTTGTTTCTCTTGAGGACAGAAGCTCTTGTATGCCCAAACGACCTCCCATGGAAGGAGAAAAAAAAGATGACGAGACAGGAGATCCTTTCAAACTGTTGATTTAGGAATCCCTCATGCAATAGAGGAACGAGATGATGGATAGTTTCGCGCAAATCCTTCGATGACTACCAACAGGCGACGCATCTTCTTCAAACGGAGGCGTCGCCCCCTTCAAGGTACAAATAAACTTTGATATTCCTATATTATAAGTTCATATAGATGCAGATGCTATAGACAAGTGGTTGAATCTACTAGAAGGGTATTTTTTTGTCCATAACTTTTCAAATAGGGAAAAGATTACTTTTGCGCTCCTCAAAGCCGTTCCCCATGTCAAAGATTGGTGGGAAAATTTTTGTGAGAAAAAGGAAACAGAGGAAACCTCATTATTTTTAGTCACGGCCACCTAGGAATCCTTCAGGGATGCTACTAAGGAACAATACTACCCTGTCAGAAGTTATGACGACCTGTATACCAAATGGACCACACTGCAGAAAGAAAGAGACCAAGCAGTGCCAGATTTCAAAAATATCTTCCATACCTTGCGCATCAAGTTGGGTATCAAAGATTCAGAGTGACATATGGTGCTCAAGTATCCTGATGCTCTACATAGATACATCCAGATTGAAATGGAATTTCTGGACATCTCATCCTTGGGCACAGCTTACCGATATGCCGTCAAAATCAAGAAGAAGCACAAACAAAAGACGTAGCAATTTGGGCCTGAGAACCCCTCACAACAAAATCTAAGAAAGGGCAGCCCCAACGCACCGAACAAAGGAAAGAGAAAATATGGAGAGTATCAGGACAACCAGTCCAAGCCGTAAGAAAAGAAGGACACAGGAAAGACAAAGAAAGATACCGAGAAGTGGTGCGACTTCCATAAGAGCCCTTGGAATAACATTGTTGACCGCTGCTCAAAGCAGTCGCTGGTGCCCGAAGTGAAAGCCTCTGAATCAGATGCATATTCTAAATCCAAGCTAGAACTAGAAAGGGGAAGATAGATCATTGATGCGGAAACCAGTGCCACTGTTGCTACCACCAAGCTTTAGCCCGGTGAACCAGATGAGCCAGAAGAAGGAGAGTGCTTCTTCCATTCATAGATGTGGGTAAAAGGCACCCCGCTACACTTCATCATTGATAGTGGTAGCCAGAAGAACCTCATCTCAGCAGAGTTCATCAAGCGGCTGGCCTTGCCAAAAATGTCGCACCCACAACCCTACACCATTGGATGGCTCCGCCAAGGAAGCAATCTCCGCATCAACCAACAGTGTCGACTGTCGTACGACATCAATCCCTTCAAAAATGAGGTATTGTGTGATGTCGCTCCTCTCGAATTTTGTGATGTTCTTTTGAGCCAACCTTATTTGTGGAAATTTCATGAGGTATATGAGTCTAGGCCTCGTAGTTTTATTATTACTTTGAAAAGGAAATTGTACAAGAAACCTGAGGCAGTCCCACCTAGTGCTATTTCCTTGATCTCTGCTAAGCATTGCAGAAAGGTCATCTCTCAGACAGAAAAGTTTCTCTTCTTCGTGATTCGCTCTCAGAATAAGCGAAAGATCATAGCCATATACAGGGTCTCTGTGTTTGACCTCTCCACACAATAGAAGAAAATAGATAACGTTGTGGAAGAATACTCAGATATCTTCTCCTCACGTACAGGGGTACCTCTACACTTGCAGGTCAAGCACCCCATCGATCTAACCCCCATCGCACCGATGCCCAATGGACCAGTCTATCATTTCTCTTTGTTAGAGAATGAGGAGATCAAGCGATAGATCCAAGAACTGCTCCACAAGGGGCACATCCACCCTAGCTCATCACCTTGCAGGAGCCCATTCGTACTGGTACAGAAGAAAGATGGAACCTGTCGACTCTGTATTGATTACCGGGCTCTGAATAAAATTACAGTCAGAAACTGGTACCCGATTCCCCAAATCAATGACCTCTTTGATCAACTCACGGGGGCCAAATACTTCAGTAAGATTGATCTGAAGTCTGGCTACCACCAGGTCCCGATAGAACAAACATATGTATGGAAGACCTCTTTCAGGTCAAAGGAAGGCCTTTTTGAATGGTTGGTCATGCCCTTTGGTTTGACAAATGATCCAGCCACTTTCATGAGTATGATGGATGATATCCTATGACCATTCACCAATAATTTTGTAGTGGTGTATCTGGATGACATTCTAATTTACAGCAAGACTTGGGCCGAACACTTGCAGCATATTCAACAAGTTTTGCACACCCTGCGGCAACACAAGCTATATGCCAACTTGGAAAAATTATCCTTCGGCATGGACAGGGTCCATTACCTGGGCTACATCATTGATCAGCATGGCATACATGTGGATCTAGCCAATATCCAAGTCATCCGTGACTGGCCAGCCCCAACAACACTCACTGAGCTTCGGAGCTTCTTGGGCCTTGCCAATTTCTACCGCAGGTTTGTGTTGGGTTTCTCCCATATTGCATGGACCCTTGACCAAGTCAACAGGGGTGGTTGTAAGGTGAAATTTGCATGGGGCCGGTCCCAACCACAAGCGGTCGATGATTTGAAGCAATGCTTTTTCTCAACCCCAATACTTTCACTACCAAACCTACAACATCCCTTTGACATCGAGACAGATCCTTCAGACTATGTTGTGGGCTCCGTTCTCACTCAACATGACCACCCCGTGGCCTATCATAGTGAGACACTGTCAGATACTGTCTGTAAGTACCCTACTTAAGACAAAGAAATGTACTCCATTGTGAAAGCATGCTGCCATTGGAGACATTACATTCTTGGGAAGGAGACAGTCATCCACATTGCTCATAAGCCATTGCAGTTCATGTAGAAACAGGGAAAATTACGGAATGATCGCCATCAAAAGTGGTCCACATACTTGCAACAATTCCACCTCAACATCAAGTATAAAACATGAAGCACCAATTGCGTCGTTGATTTCCTCAGTAGACCGCCCGTCGCGACACTCACCATGGTGCTAGACTCTTACAGCCATGAGACATCTGGATGGCCCCAACTCTATGAGACAAACCCTGACTTCTCCACCACCTACCAAATGTTGGGTGCAAATGCAGTTGCCGATAATTTCCATCTTCAGGATGGGTTGTTGTGTCATCTAGGCCATATCTTTGTTCCATCAAGTGAGTGAGCAAAGCTAATCTGAGAATCCCACTACAGTCAGGTGGCAGGACACATCGGCATCGAAACAACAATGGTGATGCTACAAAAACATTTCTACTAGCCAAAACTTCGACAGGAAGTCGACAAGTATATTAGGTCCTGCATTGCCTGCGCTATTGCCAAACCAACCACTAAGAAATAGGGCCTGTACACCCCTCTTCCTACTCCTGACAGGCCATGGGAATCCATCTCAATGGACTACATGTCGGGCCTCCCATCCACCAAGTAGGGAAATGACTTTGTTTTTTTGGTTGTTGATCACTTTTCTAAGATGACGATTCTGGTTGCTTGCAAGAAGAGCATCACAGCAGAGGACACTACCAAGATCTTCTTTGAAAGAGTCTGGGTACATTTTGGAATCCCACAAACCATTGTCTCAAATCAGGATAGTCGATATCTCAGCACATTCTGGTCGAGCATCTAGTCACTGATGGACACCAAGCTCACCAAATCCATGATCTTCCACCCCCAGACAGATCGCCAAACCAAGGTTGTAAATCGAATGATTGTGCATATCCTTCGCATGTATAATTCAAAGAACCCTCACACATGGGATGAGAGCCTTCCCTATGTCCATCATAGCTACAACCAAGCCCTGTATAGCTCAACCAGCCACAACCCCTTTCAAGTGGGGTTGGGATTCCAACCATTGGGTCCCATACATGTTGCACTTCCCCTTGTGGTCACCTCGACCAACTCATATCCTTCTCCAACTAAAGCTGACAAAGCCACCTGGTTCATTGAGTGGATCCAACACATCCGCCAATAGGTTTAGGATATCCTACAGAAGTCCAATGACAAGTGCAAACAACGCCATGATCAACATTAGGTGTTGCATAAGTTTCAGGTGGGCGACAAAGTTTGGTTAAACTTGCAGAAAGAATGCCTTACAGAACCCAATCGGAAGCTTCTACCACTCCATTATGGGTCGTACGTTATCCCCAAGGCCATGGGTGATAATGCTTATGAGCTCAACATTCCTCCTTTCCTTGGCCTACACCCAGTGTTCAACGTGGATCTCCTTTGCCCTTATTTCCCACCATTATTGGACACCTCAGAAGTAGCAGAAAAAATGACACCAACAGAGCTCAACCCCAACTGCATGCAACAGGAATCCAATGATCAGATTGTGGACAAACAGATCAAGGTCACTTGATAGCAAAGGATCCATCTTTATCAAGTCGTCAAAGCAGGGCAGCTCCTGCACCAAGGAAAGTGGCTCACCCGGGGCCAAATTCAATAGAAATTTCCTCATCTGATGGGGGACCTCAACGCAATGGAGACCATTGCTTCCTAAGGAGGGAGGATTGATCCAGATGGATATCAGTGGCCACCCACCATTTCCAACTGGCTCAAAACAGTTTTCTGACAATTTTGGCAATTTACTATTTTTAGCAGTTTTAACTTTCGGGGCCATTTTGAGGACCTACATGAATGTTTTTCAGGATCGATCTCCTCAAAAATATTTGAAGACATTATTTAGCCCCCAAAATTAATTTCCTCAACGATACCTTTCCAATGGGCTATCACACATCTAAAACAGAGATCGTATGCAAAAGTTACGACCCCGGGAAGTTGATGTACTAACTTACCCAAATAGGGCCCACATGACTTTTGGCGCTTCTTCTCCTAGGGTTAAGTTTTTGGATGTCTAGGGTTTTTGAAATTATTTCTTATTGTAAAAATGCCTTAAGAGCCTCATTGTAACCTTCTTCTTGTGAATGCGCGCTGCCGTCACATCTCTTCTCAGAGATAAGCCGCCACCATTCCAGCAAGCTTGTTTCCGCTGCATTTTACAGTTTCAGCTTATTTTGTTATTGAATAGAAAACCAGTTTTACTGTATCTCTGTTATTTTGTGTTAAGCACCTTTTAATAATCTGTATTCATTTTGTTCTTCTCATAAAATCTGGATCAGTGGTATCAGAGCGGTCTACTCCTTGTCGTCTTAATGCATGTCCCCAACGAGGTCGGAGTACAAAGAGTTGGGTCTCGAGCTTGTTTCTCTTGAGGACAGAAGCTCTTGAATTCCCAAGCGACCTCCCATGGCAGGAGAAAATAAATATGACAGGACATGAGATCCTTTCAAACTGTTGATTGAGGAAGCCCTCATGCAACAAAGGAACGAGATGATGGATAGTTTTGTGCAAATCCTTCGACAGCTACCAACAGGCGACACATCTTCTTCAAACGGCGGTGGCGCCCCCTTCAAGGTACAAATAAACTTTGATATTACTATATTTGAAGGTCTGATAGACGCAGATGTTGTAGACAAGTGGATGAATCTACTAGAAGGGTATATTTCTGTCCATAACTTTTCGAATAGAGAAAATATTACTTTTGCGCTCCTCAAAGTTGTTCCCCATATCAAAGATTGGTGGGAAATGTTCTATGAGCAAAAGGAAACAGAGGAAACCACATTATTTTCATCCATGACCACCTGGGAATCCTTCAGGGATGTTATTAAGGAACAATACTACCCTGTCAGAAGTTATGATGACCTGTATAGCAAATGGACCACACTATGGTAAGAAAGAGACCAAGTAGTACCATATTTCACAAATATCTTCCATACCTTGCACACCAAGTTGGGTATCAAATATTTGGAGCGACATCTGGTGCTCAATTATCATGGTGCTCTGCATAGATACACCCAGAACAAAATGGAATTTCTAGACATCTCATCCTTGGGCGCGGCCTACCGATATGCGTCAAAATCGAGCAGAAGCTCAAACAAAAGACGCAACAATTTGGGCCTGGGAACCCCTCACAAAAAAATCCAGGAAAGGGCAGACCCAACCCACCAAACAAAGGACAGAGAAAATATGGACAGTATTAGGACAACCAGTCCAAGCCGCAAGCAAAGAAGGACATCAAAAAGACAAAGAAAGATAACGGGAAATGGTGCGACTTCCAAAAGAGCCCTTGGAATAACACTGCTGATTGCCGCTCAAAGTAGTCGCTAGTTGTCGAAGTGAAAGCCTCTGAATCAGATGGGGATTATGAATCCAAGCCAGAACCAGAAAGGGGAAGACGGATCATTGACGCAGAACCCAGTGCCACTTTTGCTACCACCAAGCTCCAGCCTGGTGAACCAGACGATCCAAAAGAAGGAGAGCGCCTCTTCCATTCATAGATGTGGGTAAAAGGAACCCCGCTACACTTCATTGTTGATAGCGGTAGCCAAAAGAACCTCATCTCAACAGAGGTCATCAAGCGGCTGGCCCTGCCAACAATGCCACACCCACAACCCTGCACCACTGAATGGCTCTGCCAAGGAAGCAATCTCTATGTCAGCCAACAGTGCCCACTGTCATATGACATCAATCCCTTAAAAAATGAGGTATTGTGTGATGTCACTCCTCTCAAAGTTTGTAATGTTCTTTTGGGCCAACCTTATTTGTGGAAACGTCATGTTGTATATGACTCTAGGACTCGTAGTGTTATTATTTCTTTGAACAGAAAATTGTACAGGATACCTGAGGCAGTCTCACCTAGTGCTATTTCCTTGATATCTGCTAAGCAATGCAGGAAGGTCATCTCTCAGACGGGGAAGTTTGTCTTCTTCATGATTCGCTCTCAGACTAAGAGAAATATCGCAGCCACATCCAGGGTCTCTATGATTGACCTCTCCACACAACAGAAGCAAGTAGATAAGGTCATGGAATAATACTTGTATATCTTCTCTTCACCTACAAGGGTACCTCTGCATTGTTAGGTCAAGCACCCCATCGATCTAACCCTTGACGCACCGCTGCCCAATGGGCCAATCTATCGTTGCTCTTTGTTAGAGAATGAGGAGATCAAGCGACAGATCCAAGAACTTCTCCACAAGGGGCACATCCGCCCCATCTCTTCACCTTGCGAGAGCCCAGTCATACGGGTACAGAAGAAAGATGGAACCTAGCGACTTTGTATTGATTACTGGGCTCTGAATAAAATTACAGTCAGAAATCGGTACCCTATTCTCCAAATCGATGACCTCCTTGATCAACTCATGGAGGACAAATACTTCAGTAAGATTGATCTGAAGTCTGTCTACCACCAGCTCTCAATAGAATAGTCAGATGTATGGAAGACCGCTTTCAAGTCAAATGAAGGCCTTTTTGAATGGTTGGTCATGCCCTTTGGTTTGACAAATGCTCCAACCACTTTCATGAGGATAATGGACGATATCCTGCGACCATTCACCAATACTTTTGTAGTGGTGTATCTGGATGACATTTTAATTTACAACAAGACTTGGGCCGAACACTTGTAGCATATTTAGCAGGTTTTGCACACCCTACGGTAGCACAAGCTATACACCAACTCGGAAAAAATCTCCTTCGGCATGGACAGGGTCCATTACCTGGGCTACATACTTGATCAGCATGGCATAGATGTGGATCCAGCCAAGATCCAATTCATCCGTGACTGGCCAGCCCCAACAACACTCACTGAGCTTCAGAGCTTCTTAGGCCTTGCCAATTTCTACCATAGGTTTGTGTTGGGTTTCTCCCATATTGCATGGGCCCTCAGCCAAATAAACAAGGGTGGTGGTAAGGAGAAATTTGTGTGGGGCCGGTCCGAATAACAAGCGTTCGATGATTTGAAGCAGCGCTTGTGTTCAGCCCTAGTACTTTCACTACCAGACCTGCAACATCCCTTTGAGATCAAGACAGATGCTTCAGACTATGTTGTGGGCATCGTTCTCACTCAGCACGGCCACTCTGTGGCCTATCATAGTGAGACACTGTCAGATACTGTCCGTAAGTACCCTACTTACGACAAAGAAATGTACTCCATTATGCAAGCATGCTGCCAGTGGAGACATTACATTCTTGGGAAGGAGATAGTCATCCAAACTGATCATAAGCCACTGCAGTTCATGTAGACACAAGAAAAATTGCAGAATGACCGCCATTAAAAGTGGTCCACATAGTTGTAGCAATTCCACCTCAACATCAAGTATAAAACAAGAAGCACCGATCACATCATTGATTGCCTTAGCAGACCACCAGTCATGAAACTCACCACGGTGCTAGACTCTTGCGGCCATGAGACTTTTGGATGGCCCCAACTCTATGAGACAGACCCTGACTTCGCCACCACCTACCAAATGTTGGGTGCAAATGAATTTGTCGATAATTTCCATGTTCAGGATGGGATGTTGTCTCGTCTGGGCCATATATGTGTTCCATAAAGTGAGTGAGCGAAGCTGATATGGGAATCCCACTATAGTCGGGTGGCATGACACTTCGGCGTCGAAAAGACATGGCGATGCTACATAAACATTTCTACTGACTGAAACTTTGACAGGAGGTCAGCAAGTATATCAGGTCCTGCACTGTCTACGCTATTGCCAAACTGACCACTAAGAAACAGGGCCTGTACACCCCTCTTCCTACTCCTGACAGGCCATGGGAATCCATATCAATGGACTACATGTCGGGCCTCCCGTCCACCAAGTGAAGAAATGACTGTGTTTTTGTGGTTGTTGATCGCTTTTCTAAGATGGCGATTTTGGTTGCCTGCAAGAAGAGCATCACAGTAGAGGCCACTACCAAGCCCTTCTTTGAACGAGCCTGGGTACATTTTGGAATTCCACAAATCATTGTATCAGATCCAGATAATTGATTTCTCAGCACATTCTGGTCAAGCCTCTGGTCATCGATGGACACCAAGCTCACCAAATCCACGACCTTGCACCCCCAGACAGATGGCCAAACCGAGGTTGTAAATTGAATGATTGTGCATATCCTTCACATGTATAATTCAAAGCACCTTCTCACATGGGATGAGAGCCTTCCCTATGTCCAACTTAGTTGCAACTGAGCCCTGCATAGCTCAACCCGCCACAACCCCTTTCAAGTGGGGTTGGGATTCCAACCATTGGGTCTCATAGATGTTGCACTTCCCCTTGCGGTCACCTCGACCAACTCATCTCCTGCTCCAACTGAAGCTTAAAAATCCATCCGGTTCATTGAGAGGATCCATCACATCCACCAACAGGTTCAGGATATCCTACAGAAGTCCAATGACAAGTACAAACATCGCCATGATCAACATCGGGTGCCGCATAAGTTTTAGGTGGGCGACAAAGCTTGGTTGCACTTGCAGAAAGAATTCCTTACAGGACCCCATTGGAAGCTTCTCCCACTCCATTATGGGCCATACACTATCACCAAGGCCATGGGGGATAATTATTTTGAGCTCAACATTCCTCCTTTCCTTGGCCTGCACCCAGTGTTCAATGTGGATCTCCTTCGTCCTTATTTCCCACCATTATTTGACACCTAAGAAGTAGCAGAACAACTGACACCAACAGAGCTCAATGTCGACTGCATACAATAGGAATCCAATTATCAGATTGTGGACAGACAGATCAAGGGCACTCAACAACAAAGGATCCATCTTTATCGAGCCGTCAAAGCAGGGCAGCTCCTGCACCAAGGCAAGTGGCTCACCCGGGGCCAAATTCAACAGAAATTTCCTCATCTGATGAGCGACCTCAATGCAATCGAAACCATTTCTTCCTAAGGAGGGAGGATTGATCCAGATGGATATTGATGGCCACCTGCCTTTTCCAACTTTCTCAAAACAGTTTTCTGACAATTTTGGCAGTTTACTATTTTTAGCAGTTTTAACTTATAGGGCCATTTGGAGGGCCTAAATGAAGGTTTTTTGGGATAGATATCCTCAATGATAGTTTAAGGCATGTTTGAGCCCCCAAAATGAATCTCCTCGATGATACCTTTCCAACGGACTTTCACATGCCTAAAACAGAGATCACATGCAAACGTTACGACCCTAGGAAGTTGATGTACTAACTTACCCAAACAGGGCCCACATGACTTTTGGCGCTTCATCTCCTAGGGTTAGGTTTTTGGATGTATAGGGTTTTTGACATTCTTGCTTATTGTAAAAAGGCCTTCAGAGCCTCATTTTAACCTTCTTCTTATGAATGCGCGCTTCCGTCACATCTCTTCTCAGAGATAAGCCGCCACCATTCCAGCAAGCTTGTTTCCGCTACATTTTACAGTTTCAACTTATTTCGTTATTGAATAGAAATCAGTTTTACTGTATCTCTGTTATTTTGTGTTAAGCACCTATTAATAATCTGTATTCATTTCTTTCTGCTCATAAAATCTGGATCAATGGTATCAGAGCGGTCTGCTCCTTGTTGTCTTAATGCATGTCCCCAATGAGGTCGGAGTACAAAGAGTTGGGTCTTGAGCTTGTTTCTCTTGAGGACATAAGCTCTCGCACGCCCAAGTGACCTCCCATGGTAGGAGAAAATAAATATGATGGGATAGGAGATCCTTTCAAACTGTTGATTGAGGAATCACTCACAAAATAGAGGAATGAGATGATGGATAGTTTTGCGCAAATCCTTCGACGACTACCAACAGGTGACGCATCTTCTTCAAACGGAGGCACCGCCCCGTTCAAGGTACAAATAAACTTTGATATTCATGTATTTGAAGGTCATCTAGACACAGATTCTGTAGACAAGTGGTTGAATCTACTAGAAGGGTATTTTTCTGTCCATGACTTTTCGAATAGAGAAAATATTACTTTTTTGCTCCTCAAAGCCGTTCCCCATGTCAAAGATTGGTGGGAAACTTTCTATGAGCAAAAAGAAATAGAGGAAACCTCATTATTTTCAATCACAACCACCTGGGAATCCTTCAGGGATGTTATTAAGGATCAATACTACCCTGTCAGAAGTTATGACGACCTGTATACCAAATGGACCACACTATGGCAAGAAAGAGACCAAGCAGTGCCAGATTTCACAAATATATTCCATACCTTGTGCACCAAGTTGGGTATCAAAGATTCATAGCGACATCTAGTGCTCAAGTATCACGGTGCTCTGCATAGATACATCTAGAGTAAAATGGAATTTCTGGACATCTCATCCTTGGGCGTGGCCTACCGATATGCCGTCAAAATCGAGCAGAAGCACAAACAAAAGACGCGGCAATTTGGGCCTGGGAACCCCTCACAACAAAATCCAGGAAAGGGCGGCCCCAACCCATCGAACAAAGGAAAGAGAAAATATGGACAGTATCAGGACAACCAGTCCAATCCGCAAGAAAAGGAGGACACCAGAAAGACAAAGAAAGATACCGGGAAGTGGTGCGACTTCCATAAGAGCCCTTGGCATAACACTACTGACTATCGCTCAAAGCAGTCGTTGGTGGTCGAAGTGAAAGACTCTGAATCAGATTAGCATTCTGACTCCGAGTTAGAACTAGAAAGGGGAAGACAGATCATTGACGTGGAACCCAGTGCCATCGTTGCTACCGCCAAGCTCCAGCTTGGTGAACCAGACGAGCGAGAAGAAGGAGAGCGCCTCTTCCATTCACAGATGTGGGTAAAAGGCACCCTGTTGCACTTCATTGTTGATAGCGGTAGCTAGAAGAACCTCATATTAGCATAGGTCGTCAAGTGGCTGGCCCTGCCAACAGTGCCGCACCCACAACCCTACACCATTGGATGGATCTACCAATGAAGCGATCTCCACGTCAGCCAATAGTGTTGACTGTCGTATGGCATCAATCTATTCAAAAACAAGGTATTGTGTGATGTCTCTCCTCTCGAAGTTTGTGATGTTCTTTTGGGCCAACCTTATTTGTGGAAACGTCATGCTGTATATGATTCTAGGCCTCATAGTGTTATTATTACTTTGAACAGGAAATTGTATAGGATACCCGAGGCAGTCCCACCTAGTGCTATTTCCTTGATCTCTACTAAGCAATGTAGGAAGGTCATCTCTCAGACAGGGAAGTTTGTCTTCTTCATGATTCACTCTCAGAATAAGCCAAATATTGCAGCGACATCTAGGGTCTCTGTGGCCGATCTCTCCACACAACAGAAGCAAGTAGATAAGGTCATGGAAGAATACTCGGATATCTTCTCCTCACCTACAGTGGTACCTCTGCACTGCCAGGTCAAGCACCCCATCGATCTGACCCCCAGCGCACCGCTGCCCAATGGGCCAGTCTATCGTCGCTCTTTGTTAGAGAATGAGGAGATCAAACGATAGATCCAAGAACTGCTCCACAAGGGGCACATCCACCAAAGATCATCACCTTGTGGGAGCCCAATCGTACTGGTACAAAAGAAAGATGGAACCTAGCGACTCTGTATTGATTATCGGGCTCTGAATAAAATTACAGTTAGAAACTGGTACTCGATTACCCGAATCCATGACCTCCTTGATCAACTCACGGGGGCCAAATACTTCAGTAAGATTGATCTGAAGTCTAGCTACCACCAGGTCTTGATAGAACAAACATATGTATGGAAGACTGCCTTCAAGTCAAAGGAAGGCCTTTTTGAATGGTTGGTCATGCCCTTTGGTTTGAGAAATGCTCCAACCACTTTCATGAGGATGATGGGCGATATCCTGTGACCATTCACCAATACTTTTGTAGTGGTGTATCTGGATGAAATTCTAATTTACAACAAGACTTGGGTCGAACACTTGCAGCATATTCAACAGGTTCTGCACACCCTATGGCAGCACAAGCTATACACCAACTTGAAAAAATGATCCTTCGACATGGACAGGGTCCATTGCCTAGGCTACATAATTGACCATCATGGTGTACATGTGGATCCAGCCAAGATCCAAGTCATCCATGACTGACCAGCCCCAACAACACTCACCGAGCTTCGAATATTCTTGGGCCTTGCCAATTTCTACCGCAGGTTCATGTTGGGTTTCTCCCATATTGCATGGGCCCTTAGGCAAATAAACAGGGGTGGTGGTAAGGAAACATTTGTGTGGGGCCGGTCCCAACAACAAGCATTCGATGATTTGAAGCAACGCTTGTTCTCAACCCCGGTACTTTCACTACCAGACCTGCAACATCCCTTTGAGATCGAGACAGATGCTTCAGACTATGTTGTGGGCGTCGTTCTCACTCAGCACAACCACACCGTGGCCTATCATAGTGAGACACTGTCAGATACTGTCCGTAAGTACCCTACTTACGACAAAGAAATGTACTCCATTGTGAAAGAATGCCGTCAGTGGAGACATTACATTCTTGGGAAGGAGACAATCATCCACACTGATCATAAGCCACTGTAGTTCAAGCAGACACATGGAAAATTGCAGAATGACCATCGTCAAAAGTGGTCCACATACTTGCAGCAATTCCACTTGAACATCAAGTATAAAACAGGAAGCACCAATC
>JZKD02S0232459.1:193454-209578 GCA_000966675.3 Picea glauca
TGCTTATTTACTCTGCAGTTATTGGATAATAATGCTTCATTGATATAACACTTGGATTATATGGTTAAATTGCTCTATTACTGATTCACCCCCCCTCTCAGTAATCCAACAGGCCCAAGGGCGCATGCACTCACTTTGCATGATGGCAGTCAAAAATATCAGAAATATAAAGATAAATATAAACAAAAATCTCATGCACATCCGTAGAAGGAAGGGTACACAAAACCCTTCACCGATGCCTCCGGATCCAAAGGGGAAAAGGGAAGAAAAGGGGAGAAATGCACATACTGTCACAAAGGATTCCATTCAGAATCCGCATGCATGCAAAAACAAATATATCTGATGTCTCAAATACTTCAGAAAAACAACCTTGGATATCGCATCCCCGAGGGTGCAAAGAAGAAGAAGCTAGAAGATCTGAATTCTAAGAAAGGCAATTCTAGCCATGCATTGATTGCAATCAACTCCTCTCTCGATGCTTGGATAGTAGATTCAGGAGCATCACATCACATGGCTGCCTCAAAAGAATTCTATTCTTCATTGGATGCATGCAAATGTCCTCCTATTCTGATGGGGGACAACTCTCCTGTCGAAGTCACCGACAAAGGAAGGATTGAACTAACCAACAGAAACTTTGAGAATGTGTTGTGTGTTCCCAAACTTTCTATCAACCTTCTCTCCGTGTCTCAGATGACGAATTCTGGCACCAGAAATAAATTCATCTTCACATCAAATTCCATGGACATATATGACATTCAAATAAACTCCATGGTTGCAACCAATGAGGTAAATCATCAGTCTAGATTGTATACATTTTTTGAATTCATTGAACCTGATTCTTCTTTACTGCTTACTCATGCTGATGAAAGTAGTAGGATATGGCAAGAAAGGTTTGGACATTTGAATTTTAGATACAAGCAACAACTTAGCAAGCACAAATTAGTTGATGGTCTACCAAACATCCATTTCTCCAAGGGAGTATGCGAGGGATGTGTTCTCGGAAAACAACCTCAAGAGAAATTCGACAAAGGAAAGTCTCAGCGAGCTTCCGCACCTTTAGATCTGATCCACAATGACCTTATGGATCCTTTTCTGCATCCATCCATCAACAAAGAGAGGTTTGTTCTCATTTTTGTTGAATATTTCTCACGTTTTACTTGGATCTACTTTCTCAAGAAAAAATCTGAGGTCTTTCAACACCTCAAAGATTTCAAAGCCTTGATTGTGACACAGTTCAGAAAGAAGATCAAAGTCCTCTAAAATGATAACAGGGGAGAGTATGTAAATCATGAGATCCATAATCTTTGCCATGAGGCAGGGACCCAGTTGCAACACACAGTTCCCTATAATCTGCAACAAAACGAAGTTTTTGAGTGGAAAAACATATCTCTAAAGGAGATGGCACCTTGCATGTTGCATGCAAATTCACTACCATAGAGACTATGGGTTGAAGCACTTAATTGTGAAACATACATCCAAAATAGATCTCCTCATAGATCTATCAAGGATAAGACCACCTATGAGGCTTGGAGTAGCCTCAAACCGGAAGTGACCCACTTTTGCATTTTTGGTTCATGTGCATGGGCCCGGATTCCCTCTGAAAAGAGGAAGGCACTTGATCCACAAAGCACTGAGTGCATTTTTTTGGATATCCCGATGGTGTGAAGGGATATCGACTTATTTATATTTCCTTGGATTGGCTCATCATTGACCGTAGTGTCCAATTCAAGGAAAGTGTCTCGTATGTACCTCAGCAGCCGCATGCAGACACCTTCAATATTCCACCTGTCTGAGATGATGAGCATGCACATGTCGACTCTTCTTCAGATGAAATTTCTGAGTCAGAGGACTTAGATGATTCTAATTCAGAGTCAGTACAGTCGGATGTAGAGTCAGAGCATCCAGATGTAGTTGCAGAGCTAGAGTAGAGGCCCAAGTGGGCACATACTATTCTTCAGGATGCAGGTGATATCGTTGGTGATCCAACCAATACTAGGAGGACTTGATCTGATTTCTAGGAGCCTCCTGTTTCACTCACTACCACTGAACCATTGCCCTCTAGGCATATTTTCTTGGTTTATTCTTCAGATCCACAGTCTTATGGCGAGGCTTATAGAAATCCCTTTTGGGAATCTGCCATGTAGGAGGAGTACAACTCCCTTTTCGAGAACCAGAATTGGGATCTGGTTCCCCTTCCTTCTGGGAGGAAACTTGTTAGATGCAGATGGGTCTACAAGACCAAGAGCGTAGTGGATGGACAAATCAACAGATATAAAGCCAGGCTTGTCTCCAAAGGATTTCAATAGGTTCATGGTATTGACTATGATGAGACCTTCTCTCCAGTAGCGAAGATGGATTCCATACGATTGGCACTTTCCATTGCGACAACCAATGGATGGGAAGCCCATCATATGGATGTGAAGAATGCATTTCTTCATGGTGATATCTCTGAGGAGATCTACATGGAGAATCCCTGGGGATTTATATAGGACTCATCTTTGGTCTGTCGATTGAAGAAGTCTCTTTATGGCCTCAAGCAGGCTCCGAGGGCATGGTATGCCAAGATGGACTCCTACCTGTTTTCACAGAACTTTGTACGTTGTAAATCATACCCAAATGTCTACATGCTCAGGACGAATGATTAACTTCTACTTTTAGTTCTGTATGTCGATGATTTTTTGATCACCTGGTGCTCGACTTCAGCGATTGTTGCAGTCAAGAGGATTCTACATGGTAGGTTTTTGATGACGGACAGGGGTCCGATACACTTATTTCTTGGACTTGAGATTAGTCATGATGCATTAGGAATCAAATTGTCTCAAGCCAAGTATTCACGAGATCTTCCTGAGAGATTTCAAATGACAGACTGCAAGTATGCTCTGACTCCTTTCCTATCAGGAGTCAAAATTGAGGATGGCGGGGAGACTCCACTGGTTGACAACACACTGTACATACAACTAGTGGGGATCTTGTTGTATCTTACACACTCCAGACCAGACCTCTCATATGCAGTTGGTGCAGTTTCCAGGTTCATGTAGGAGCCACATGAGCTACATTGGAAAGATGCAAAGCGTATCCTTCGATACGTACAAGGCACCATCACCTTTGGGATTCATTATGCAATAGACTCTACATTATATCTCATCGAGTTTACTAATTCTGACTAGGCTGGCGATAGCATTGATCGCAAGTCCACATCTGGTTACTCACTCAGTCTTGGTTCCGGGCATATCTGTTGGTCGAGCAAGAAGCAAGCTACCATTTCTTTATCTTCGGTCGAGGCAGAGTACAGAGGGGTAGTTAAAATAACCATTCAGTCTATGTGGCTACAAAATTTTCTCACTGAGTTGGGCATTCAGTTTCATCGACTGATCATCATTTGGTGTGACAACCAAAGCACTCTGAAGTTATGCACAGATCCAATTTAGAGGCAGTGGATGAAGCACATTGAGATCCACATGCACTACATCTGAGACTTAGTACACGAGGGGATCATCGACTTATAGTTATGTCCTATAAGTTCCATTCTCTACGAAGTCATCTTGGAGTGAAGGACACAGTTGCCTAGAAACTGTAGTTATTGCTTTTACATACATTGTACCTTGAGGGGGGGTTTTCCCATGAGGTTTTCCCTCTTTCCTCACTTTATTTTTAGTGTATCTTTTGTACTTGGGTACCTAACATCGCCTCGTTGGTGGGACCTAATCTTTATTTTCACCATAGTGATGTTCAGGGGGGGTGTTGGAGTTAATTCACACACACCTGGGATTTATTTTTCCTAAGGTTTTTCCTTGTTTATTATTCATAATTAGTCATTATCTAGTCTCCTATATTTTAGGGGAGAATATTCCACCTGGAGAATATTCTCTTTCAGTTAACACTTCAGTTTGACTAGTTGAGTTGAGTTTAGATGCTGCATTGGTTTTGTCACCATGCAACATTGGGATCATCACCATGATAATTCGACCTTGCCTTTGTATCATCACCGGAGTGGTGCATTAGCCTTTATTCCCTGAGTTAACTCCTCACTACTCTTTGTTCAACCAGTTAACTGAAGACTAGTTGACTAGTTAACTCAACTAGGTGGCAGTTCACTCTCGTAACTGCCTGAGAGACTAGAATAGGTGGCATTTCACTCCTATAACTGTTGGTGTGAGTCCATATCACTCTATACCACCACTATGGCGCATTGGTTCACCTCTAGTGCAAACTCATCGAGCTATACAAAGTATATCATGTGTAAACTATTCATTATTCAAAACGGTTCATGAGAATTTTTTTATTCTTTCTCCTTCTTCTTCTTTCTCCTATTCTCTCTGAAAATGTGTGTATCATTGTTTAGCTAGATCTATTCTATGTAGGTTCAACACATTTACAATGGAAAGGCATGGAAATGGTGTGGAAAAAGCAATGGCATGCTATGGAATGACTTGGTAAGCATGACAATGGCATGGAAAGACATGGCATGGAAATGACATGGCATCAACAAGTTTGTGGGATTGGGTTTGGGAGGGTTCTTCGTCTTCTTGTGTTCTCTAACCAAAAAATTGGGGAGTGTGCAATAAACTCTCATAGATGGTGAAGGGAAAAGAATAACGATTTCAAGTCTCCTTGGAGGAATTTTGGAAGCATAGCATTACTTTCTATGGTGTGTCATGAAATGTATCCTCAAAACCTTTATTTGTAGGTGGAAAATGATACTCATTATAAGATCTAGTTTCCATTTGAACTCTCTCATTATATTGATCAGAATCAATAAGTTTAGTGGACATCATGGAAGACTAAATAAATGTTATTAATAATTGGTGGGTTTAACAAAATTTACATATACCCACTACACAAACTAAACAAACATGAGTGCATTAATGAGTCATTGATTCGTCTTTTTGGAATTTATGAAGGGTTACACACATAAATCAAATGATTTTATATATTTCATGCATATTAAGAGGGAAATAATGTGTGTGATGGAGAAAAAGGTCAAATTATGGATTGAATCAACTAAGAAAATAACAACTAGGCTTCTCAATGGAATGCCAAGGAAAGACTAGGGTCAAGGTTTTTTCCTAAGGGGACTAGGAATACTAGGACTTATACCTACATGAGAAAAGAAAGACTTTTATCATGTAGCTCTGGTAAGAGAAGAAGTTAGAGTTTTGTGGAATTTAAAAACCCTAGTGCTACCTAATGTGCTTGTTATCAAAAAGATAAATGGAGTTGATCTTGTACAAGTGTGGGATACAAGTGTAGGTTCCAAAAAGGATTTACCATTGTGTATGCTACCTTGTTGATGATCTCTAATGAAGTGAGCTATTGGCTAAAGTTATCTTATGGTTTCCATCGCTAGGGTTTGAAGAGCCCCACTTCTAAGAACCCCTGATAAGATATTAGTAGGTGCATGTACTTCATATTCTAAATATTTATGAAGTGTTTGGATTGTCCAAATGTTGTGTACTTGCATAATTGAATTTTAGCTTATGTAATCTTCGTAATTGAGTAATTATAGTACTATTTATGGAGGTTAATTTGATATAACATTGAGGTGAGATTGTTAAGTGCTTTACAATTATGTAGAAGATAAATGAGAAAATTTATTTCTATAATAAATTATTATAATATGCCATTTTTTAGGTCACAATATTTTCAAGTGACCACTATTTGAGTGTGGATTTTCATTGGATTTAGATGGAGATAATTCAAGAGGTAGTCCATGCATTGTTGATTGCAGGTTAGAATATGGATATCCACAACATTCATGCAAATAATTCAAAAGGAATGATCTGTCGATGATGTAGAGATACATGGTTGATTAACAAGAAATGCTACTTGAGAACCATTAATTTCTTATGGATTGAGCACTTAACAATCTTTACCACCATAAGATATTTCTTAATGCGTAATGAAAGTATTTATAATCACTTTAGAAAAAAATCAAGGGATTAATACACATACAATTCAAACACTTTGAAATTCATATATTCAACAACATAAAATGCATAAACAATAAGATTCATAAAAAATGTGCCATGATATATATCATCTAAATTGTTCATTTTTACAAAATGGCAAATTGTGCCCTATATACAAAGTGACAACAAGTTCCCTAACATAAAAAACCATCCATATGGTGGCCTAGATACAAAACGACAGTAGTTGATCAATCATTAACCACTGCAACCCTTGCCACCCTCAGGAGAATCCTGTAATTCAATCTTTCTTCTCTTACTCGAGGAAGCACCTCAAGAGGTTCTAGGTTTGGGTGTTATTTGATGCTATGGAGATTGCACAAAGAATAAACATTGTTATAAGCTTTTTTCCTCAATGAATTAATAAACATACAAAATGATACCTTTTAATTTAACCTAAGACAACTCATGACATATGATACTATCAATCGTGAGGGTGTTATCCTCCTCCGTGGCCCTAGTCTCTCTACGATGCCACCCTGCATTAATTAAAAGAATCAAGTCAAGAAAATTAAACAAATATGTGTAAAATCAAATTCATGAAACATAAAAAATTATCATCAATGCATTATCTCACTGTGAATATCTCAGGCCTCAATGGAGATTCACTGATAGATGGAGTACTAGGTTGTACAACCTGCTCCAAGAAAACCTCTACTGTGGAAGTCTCGGTCAATGGAGTTGATCGAAATGTTGAGGGTGGGTAGCGATGGACCCCCAAAATATGTACAAGTGATTGAAACTTTCTAGGCCTGGATAAAGGTAACTTAGAAGCAACGCCCAGGTGCTCAGGGAGTGCAATAGTACTATAGCTATCAAATATATCCACAACCTGTATACATATTAATAAAATTGAACTATTAGTATCAACTAGTAAAATTAAAAAACATAAAGACAAACAATTTGAGAATTATACAATATTTAACTCTACACATGATACTTGTGATGCAAGTGACTTGTCCATCCTAGATGGACATTCCCCGATACCTCCTAGTCCCAAATCTTATAGAAACACAAGAACATTAAAAATTTGAGGATGCCATAAAATAAAGAAATGACTATGGTGAATTTATCATATCTGACACATACTTGCGTATGGGGTGCACCCAATGAACAAGTTTCCTCTACTACCACATCCGTGGTGGGGATAGGCACTGATGCATCCATCGACATAGAGGGTCTACTGCTAGGACATAAAAACTGCAAAACAACATAAATAAAACATCGATATAAATACACATAATACAAAATAAATATAGATACACATAACAATGAAGAACATAAAGATATTTACAATACTAACCTCCTCCATGAAGCTATGTTATCCACTGGGCTCTATAGGCCCATAGCATGTATGTCCGCAGCTCGAGAATCTACGAGGTTCACATGGACGACTTCTATTTCCATGTGCCCTCTCCTCACCGTAATCTTCCATGCATGTTGAACCTCCAACTCCTCTATCAATGTCATTGGTCGACACCTCCTTCCCAGATAGTGCAACAAAACTACTTTGTTGCACTAGGCTACAAGTCAAAGATGAAATGGTTAGATTTACCTGTTGCAAGCTCTCTGCAACAAGAGGATGTTGGGTAGGGGGGTCATTCCTTCGTATGGGGGGATGTGGACCTAACACGGGGTCACACCTGGCATGCTCTCGGTCCTGTGTGGACCCTAGACCCACCCTCTGAAAGTCTCCAATGTTAAACTAGTTGACATGCTTACCCAAAATAAACTTAGCCCATAATTTTCTTAGAAAATATAAGGACATCTACTTGTTATTGCAAGGAGGTTTATCAAAAACCATATACCACATATCCATACAATTTTGACTAATATGGGGATTGATGCACTAGTGTTATGAGGAAAATCACTCTATGGCATGGGGTAAACCACAATAGATGAAAATGACTGCAGAAATCAACTCTAATCTCAAGTATGCTAACAAGACAAGATAAAGAGATTGCCCCATCCAAACATTCGATGAAGTCCACGTTGAGCACTTGACTCAAAGCAATACACCAGAAACTTGTCCTCATCAACCAAGATATGCAAGCATATGGTGATAATATATAAATTCATCACATACGATAGCATAATCCATCAATATTCATAACAAATATGCCCATGGAATAACAATTCAAATATTTGCAAGACATTAATTGGATGGGAAAAGTGTATTTCTTTAAAAATGTAATCAACAGAAGTCTATGAATGACAAACTTCTGTGTTGACACGTTCAAAACCGAGAAAATAAGTCCCTTCGAGTTGGGCCTCCACCAAAGGCAATCTCATATAAGAGATACAATGAGGTTCTCCATCAAATAGGGAAGAGCTTGGGGGCTGAACAATGTGTTCGGACTTAAAAGGATAAAGGGATGTAGACTCAATATGAAGTGAATAATTTCTCTAGAGTAACTTTTGTCTTAAAGTTGAATTCTTATCTTCTTTTCCGCAACTTGGATATGGCCCATTTATAGCCTTCAAATGGAACTGAAGGGCTGAGTCGTAATGTTTCCAGTATATGAAAGGTCAAGGATCATGGATCTCGTGATGTGACATGAAAAAATGACACCATTTTTTAATTTTTGGCACAAAACTCGATGTACGCACGCTGTAATGGTGCAACCTACTTATACGCATGCTTTATAGTTGTTAGGGCGCGTATATGTGGAAACATACAATTTTTAGCTCTGGGAACTAGAAAAGGGGACTTCAAGTTTGCATAGGGAAATAGAAAAAGGCCCTTTGAGCAAGTTTGCATAGGGTGAGGAATTTTTTTTTATAATAGATTCCCCTTAATGTGTGAGGTCATAGGAGTATCTACGATGGCCAAAATATATTATAATTCCTAGAAGTGGAGTAATGGAGACCCAAATTGACAAACTAGTTGCTCATAAGAATATTACAATCCATACTCACTTTGCACACATGGCTGCCAATTTGAATTACACTGCAGATCCATGTGGAAATATACCAAACAATTTTTCATGGCCATGAATAGGAAATACAAGAGTAGATACATTCCATAGGCTATCATAGTCATGGACAAGGCCCAGTGAAAACTAGTCTCAAAATTAATCTGAAGATATCTGTATACAATGGAGTACAACCTGATCTCTCATGATCACTGAAGTCATATAGGTACTAGTCCAATGAATGATAGCAATCTTAGGAAAGATGTGACTATGAAATGATGTCTTCAAGTCTTCTACACAATCCACCAAGGGTGCAGGTCTACATTATGTGAATAAAGGAGTTGAGGTCGAACACTATGAGACTTCGTTTGATTACCGGTCATTAAGGTATACCATTAACAAATGCAAGACAACCTACCGACAATGAAAGTAGGTATCAAGGCACTGAGCACATTCTTGCAAGTGTGAAAAAAGGTGTTGAGGTCGAACACTTGAAGAATACATCGATCATGAGACATTGATGTATTCCCAACTGTCGATGGCGAGAGAACCTGCCACTGATGACTGCAAGCCTCTAGGTACTCATAGGACTCTAGGCCTCATTTCCAGAATAGATGGGATGAATTCGATGGAAGGATACCCACTGAAAGGAGAGCATTAAGGTGTCTCTCATCATTCAACACAATGTATAAAACAAGAGCTTGATGATTTGGAGAAACTCGGACGAAGAACATGTTCATGAACCAATGACCCTGTGCATCTTTCGTGTGCACCAGATGCAAGTAGTGCACAAAAAGACCCTATGAATAGCATCCAATAAGGAAATCTGTCGACAAAGGCGAGGAAACCACCAATAAGGATAATGGAATCCAAAAAATTGCACGAATCCCAATGTGTGAATATATTTCTTGGCGTCGAACACAAGGGAAACCCCCCTAGTCAATGACCAATGAGGAAATGTTGACTACTGGGTTTAAATTTACCTACCCATAATGAAAGTAGGACCCTAGTGCACGATAGGACTACAACTTCATGAAACTTTGATTCATGCTGAGGGTATGGCTAACATGCAAAGTCAAGAGTTTTGAGAAATTTCCGACACATGCGGATAGACATCCTTTGAACAAGAGCATGAGACATATGGATGACTCTGGCAACATAGACTCACTGATGAAACTTTGTGATGCATGAGGCACCAATCAAACTCTCCATAGGGACTAGAAGAGTAACCAGTCGAGGGAGTAAACTCTAAGTAACAAACTCAACTTCCTAAGGTCATGCTAAAACCAAAATTTTGATGACAAGTGGACTCAAAAGTTTGTGCTCTATTCAAAGGTGACACAACTACTGCCAACATAAGATAATATTCATTTCCCGCCAGTATTTTTTTGTTTTTTCATAGTCAAATGAATACTATGATACAAAGGAGGAAACGAGTGTCACTAGTAAGCAACTAGTTCCAACAGTGGAACATACCTATGCTCAATGCAAGGAGGTGCATGAAAGATATAGACACTCGGGGGAATGTTTCCTCGTAGGGTATAGGGTGTCAAGCTGAAAAGGATATAAACAAGGCTTTGCTTGGCTGATGATGCACATTGTTGAGGTAGTAGGCTTATAGCAAGAAAATGAGAATTGACAATGGGCTTAATGTTGCAAGCAAGAGAATGAGGTGAAATTACAACTTAACTCCAAGTAATGTCCTTTTTCATAAATTTAGTCCTCTAGGCCCGAAAAATTATAAAACAATACCTAGGAGAACTCTTCTAGCCACTAGTGACTAGAGTATTCCTTTTTTGAAATTAGTCTATTTGGTCCGAAAAAGGGTTAAAATTACACCAAATAGACGTTCTTTCAAATCCAATTAACGAGTGTGAAAGAGACAAGTTCACTCAGCAATCTTTTCACTTTTTGAGAGAGTTGGAAAAGAGCGTAAACAAGACTCGGGGATGCTAATCTAAGAAACATATTATGGGGGAGGCCAGGGCTCCCGTACAGGACTTATGTGGAAAGTCAACAACTCACGGATAACTGACACAATCTTGGGAAAACCCAAAGATTCCAAGTCGAGGAGGATAAAATAGTTGCATAGGTTACCTTTTCTACAATATATCGAAGAATGCCCCTTATTTGTAAGGGTGTATAAGAAGGAAGTCGAGGATCTACAAGATCATTCCAATCAAAGGAAACCACCCTAGGACTTGGAGGGAGCATACTTGGAGAGAGTAGAATGATCCCTTGATCAAAAGGTACAAGACTAGAAATGCTAAAGGCATGGTCGAAGGGCACATCGCCCTCTAAAATAGGAGTGCGATTGACCGAAGATTGCATTGGAAATGTCACTTCCTTAGACTTGTCACTCTCCAAGAGAAGATTCAGATCGACCGAAGATTGCATTGACATGACCACTTCTTCAATTCTTGGTTGAAAAGGATGCGAGACAACAAGGTAAAGAGATGCATCACCCCCAAAAACAGGAGTGGTGTCGGTCGAAGATTGCATCAACACGACCATTGGTTGAACATGATGCGAGACAACATGGTCAAGAAACACATCACCCCCAAAAATAAGAGTGGTTTCAACCGAAGATTGCATCATCACGACCATTGTATCAACCAAAGAAGGATAAGAATGTTAGGAAACCAAAGATGACTCAGAACCCGAAGGTCCCCCAGGCAAGGACCACGCTTCTTGTACCACAACAGTAGCAGGGAAAAAACAAGTAAGTTGATATCCTTTGCAAATCCTACAAAAGAACTTGGGCTTACGTCTTATACGTCGAGGCTTCTCAATCATATGAATTCCCCCAACATGAATTGCAATGGCTAGTGACATGCTCCAAGCATGACTTTTAGAGGCTAGTAGAAAATCTCCAACATGACTTGAAGAGGTTGGTGATGAACCTTCAACATGACTAGCAGAGGTTGGTGATGAACCCCCAACATGACTAGCAGAGGTTGGTGATGAATCCCCAACATGACTAGCAGAGGTTAGTGATGGATGTGCAATGTGACTAGCAGTGACTAGAGTTGTGCCCCCAACATGACATGCAACGACTGGTTTCTAGTACTCAACATGACTTGCAAAGGTTGTTGACCTATCTCCAACATGACTAGAGAAGGTTGGTGATATAATGCCAGTATGACTTGCAGTGATTGGACTAGTGGCGACGATTGGTTGCGACGTTTAAGACTAAGGTTCTGAGAAAGACTAGTTTTGAGAAATCACAGGCCAGGAAGGGTTCTTGTATACACCATGGCCTTGTCCGACAAAACGATATCCTCCTCCAAACTAATTCATAAAGGGGTGTAAGGGCATCGACACCGAGGAAGTCGCTTGCGAAGAGAAAGCGACATGAAAAGGGTTACTCATGTGAGGATATATGTTTCCCCCAGACGAAGGAACTTTGTGAAGGGGGTTGCCCATACTACAAATCTGACTCCCCCTGGATGAAATACTAGAGGATAGATGGAGGTCCACCATGGGAAAGGCGTTCATAGGAATCAGAATAGTGGAAGAAGGATAGATGGGTGACATGTAATAGGTAGAATGACCAACCATTTGAGCACTTTCTCCTGGAAAAGTGAAGCTAGGATTGGATCCATAGGAAGGAAGATTCCAACCTCCTACCATAAGAGTTGGTTGAGGGATATGACTCCCACCAAATGAAAAGGGAGAATAAGGAGGCATCAGGCCCCTAGACCCAAAACTAGGATTCACATAAGACGATGAGACATAGGATCGCAAGTGCGAAGACATGTCTGACATACTATGAGAAAAAAAGATTAGAGGCCCAAGGTATTGACTGAGTATCATGATTCAACGTACCACTTAGAAATACAAAAGGATTTGTCCCCATGGAATGAAAAAATACCATGGGTTGGGTAACACTAACTGAGGGAGTCACGGGGGCTCCACTAACCATAACAATGAAAACTCACGACACAATACAAAATCCTAAGGCCAACTAATAATCAGAGAGCACACCAAAGTAAAGAAAAAAGTCCAATGCACACAAACAGGACAGAGTGGCTGAAAAGGGACCTCCCTCACTAGAGTAGGTATGTCTCACCCAAGAGGGGCCTAAGACTTCCTTCAAAATATCGGAGGTATCATAATTAGTTATAAGGGCCCTCGTGGGCTTAACAACCAGTCGGTCAGATCCCCTCGGAGAGGTAATCCTCCATAAAGGTTGTGTGTTGTCCGACCCTTATCTGACTCAAGATACTTGCAGAATAACCCCTGCAAGTAACCTATGTGGCTACCTATGTCAAGCAACTAAGCCACCATGATATAACCAATGCACAGGTGAACAATCATAATTCAGGTCCACCATATGGGGAGGGTAACAAAGCTCGAAATCTCGAAAGCATCGCCTCTCAAGAGGTAAAGGTACTAGCAAGACCCCCATATATGAATGGATCCCCAAAAATGTGTTCGACGCTAAGAAGGTATTGGAGGGATATGTCCTCAATCGACTTTGCGCGACCTCTTTCTTAACTTCGGTGTGAGCGAAGCCTTTTTATGTCACCAATTATACAATGGATTTCACCACTCCCTTATTCAGACACATATGTTGAGTTTAATAGCCTTGGAGAAGTTTACTCACAAAATCCTATTCCAAGGCTCTGAATCTTAAGCTAGTTTGTGCACCCTGAAAAATAAAATCGTTTCTAATCAATTTTAAATTTATCAGCGTTAATTTTATTGGCTTTGTTTACTCAAAATATGTGGTCGTGAAACTGATGATGTTATGACTCAGCAAGTAAAATAAATGAATATGAATATAATGCAAAGTCCTAACTTCAATTCTCAACAAATGATAAGCTTTTCAAAAATGCAATTTTCAATTCAATTCCGCAATTTCAAATAAAATGCAATCTTTCCACACATATGCCAAGATCAATTGAAAGAACCCAAACAATCAAATGCCATGATGCAAAATGTATATTTTTGTATTGTCAATATAAAATAATGAAAATGCAAGGATTGAACAATAGCTTGATATATAAATCCTACTGCAAGAAAAAAAAAAACAAGCAAGATATCAAGAAGCAAACACCCAACCCAGGATGTAAGGACAACCAATGAAACAAAAATGATGAGAAAGAAAGACCGCCCCAAAAATTCAACCAAAGAAAGGTTTCCTATCACTCTAGAGACACTTAACAACATGACAGAGACCTAAGAAGACCTAGAAACCATTAAAACTTACCCAACAAACATCAAACTCAACAATCAAGCAAACAAGGATGATGTATGCGATTGTTCAGAGAAAAACCATGTATATACGCCTCCTACAGAACGACAACTCGCGTATGTACGCGACTGTCAGGAAAAAAACTGTGTATATGTATTGAAACATTGCTAGGTTAAGGATAATGCCAAGAAACTCAGACTCAAAATGAACATAGGTTGTTAAGAAATCAGACGACAAGAAACTCAAGATAAATGAGAGCAATCAAAGGAGAAAAACACTCCAAACCATGAAAAGAAGATTCCTTCCCCAGTATGGTCGCCAATTCTGTTATGAGGAAAATCACTCTATGGCATGGGGTAAACCACAACAGACGAAAATGACTACAAAAATCAACTCTAATCTCAAGTATGCTATATAAACAAATATGCTAATAAGACAAGATAAATATCCTACCTCGTCTAAACGTTCGATGAAGTCCATCGTTGAGCACTTGACTCAAAGCAATACACCTGCAACTTGTCCTCAACAACCAAGATACGCAAGCATATGGTTATAATATATAAAGTCAGCGCATACGATAGCATAATCCATCAATATTCATAACAAATACGCCCATGGAATAATGATTCAAATATTTGCAGGACATTAATTGGACGAGAAAATAGTATTTCTATTAAAATGTAATCAACATAAATGTATGAATGACAAACTTTCGTGTCGGCACGTTCGAAACCGAGAAAGTTAGTCCCTTCTAGTTGGGCCTCCACCACTTCAATCCTCCACCAAAGGCAAGCTCATATAAGAGAGACAATGAGGTTCTCCATCAAATAGGGAAGAGCTTGGGGGTTGAATAATGTGTTCAGACTTAAAAGGACAAAGGGGTGCATACTCAATATGAAGTGAATAATTTCTCCAAAGTAACTTTGCTCTCAAAGTTGAATTCTTCTCTTCTTTTCCATAGTTTGGATATGGCCTATTTATAGCCTTCAAATGGAACTGAAGGGATGATTCATAACATTTCTAGTATATGGAAGGTCAAGGATCATGGATCTCGTGACGTGACATGGAAACCCGACACCATTTTTCAATTTTGGGCACAGAACTCGATGTACACGAGTTGTAATGGTGTAACCTGCGTATACACATGTTGTATAGCTATTAGAGTGCGTATATGTGGAAAAACACATTTTTTAGCTCTAGGAACTGCAAAAGGCGACTTCAAGTCTGTATAAGGAAATGGAAAAATGCCCTCTGAGCAAGTTTGCATAGGGTGAGGAAAATCTTTCTATAACACCAGTTAATGGAGATGTGTTTCTTATTCATTGGTAGTTCTTGTCCAGTTATAGGATCCCTAAAAATAGACAATAATTGTGGTTTTGAAATGCCCAGGTCTTTGACTTGGGTTCTGTTCAAACCAATGTTGTAGTACTCATACATTCTTGCCCTATAATCAGAAATAGAGGTCAATTTCCCTTGGGCACTTGCAATGGACTTCACAATGATGTCCAAAGAAGTGGCCAAGGAGACTCTACTAGTCTCTCTAGTGTCCCTTAATTGTTCATCAAGGGTTCTTAATATAACCAACCCCTCATCAATTTGAGTGTTTACATTGGGTGGTTGTGATTGTGGTGGGTTGGGGTTTTGATCTTCTTGGTTTTCTTCTGAGTGACTTTCATTGTCTCAGGGTTCCATTTGATTATATATGCTGCAATTTAAAAACCATAGCATCTAAATTAGGTTGTTTTTTTAATTAAAATACAAAATTACAATTTGTTTTTTTTTTTAATTTAGATTCTTGGAAGAAAAAACTAAATTGAAAATGACTAAATTGGACTAAAAATAAGATAAATCAAACATACCTCGACACGGTGGAAATATCCTTCCTCTCTAGATCCTCTATTCCCTCAATGATAGTAGAATTGTGCACAAACCACGCTCGTGACCTCTTTAAAAAGTCTATCAGTAGGAACACGCACACGTTCTTGCTAGTGCGTGTTCCTACTGCATTGTTTGCCACTTTTTCGGCCAAGAACCTCTTGCACT